>CM032333.1:6712342-6987166 GCA_019022515.1 Quercus aquifolioides
ATTTGCAAATGTCCTCCTCAATTTTCTTACTTAGACCCATCCAACTATTGGGGAGGGTGTAAACCAAATTTTCCATTACCCAGCTGCGACAATGGATGGGAAGCAAATAAAGGGCATGTAACGCTTGAACCGCTTCCAAATGTGGACTGGCCGTTCTCGGATTATAGCTTTCTTGAAGGGGTTAATGAGACAGAGTGTAAACAACAATGCCTTGACGATTGCATGTGTGTTGTGACCATTTATGAAAAAACAGGTGATTTATGTTGGAAGAAGAAGTATCCTCTATCCAATGGAAGATATAGCACAAATATTACGAGAAAAGCTTTCATCAAGGTACTTATAGACCCAGGTTCAGAGAAGAAAGGCCAGTCTGCGGCAGTGGTTTTGGCACTACTCCTTGGCAGCTCTGCATTTCTCAATATCCTTTTCTTCTCAGCTAGTATAGTGGCTATTATCTACTGGTACCACAAAAGACGGAATTCAGGATGGAATATTGATAGCACACTTGCAACAAATGTGAGAAGCTATACATATAAAGAGCTGGATGAAGCGACTAAAGGCTTCAAACAAATAGTGGGAAAAGGTGCTTTTGGAACGGTTTACAAAGGGGTCCTTGCATCAGATTCTAAAAGATTTGTCGCAGTCAAGAAGTTAGGTAAGGTGGTAGAGGAAGGTGAGAAGGAATTCAAAACAGAAGTTAGCGTGATCGGTCAGACTCATCACAAGAATTTAGTCCGTTTGCTCGGTTATTGTGATGAGGGGCAACACCGGCTTCTGGTATATGAGTACATGAGTAATGGCTCTTTAGCTAGCTTTCTCTTTGGGATATTCAGGCCTCATTGGAACCAAAGGGTGCAAATTGCTTTTGGAATAGCAAGAGGTTTAATGTACTTACATGAAGAGTGCAGTACTCAGATTATCCACTGCGACATAAAACCTCAAAACATACTCCTAGATGAGTACTATACACCAAGAATTGCTGATTTTGGATTAGCAAAGCTTTTGTTGGCTGAGCAAACTCGAGCAGCTCGGACAGGAATAAGAGGGACAATTGGGTACTTTGCACCTGAATGGTTTAGGAAAGCATCTATTTCAGTTAAGGTTGATGTGTACAGTTTTGGTGTGATGTTACTAGAGATTATTTGTTGCAAATCTAGTGTTGCGTTTGCACTAGGAGAAGAGGAGGCATTGATAGATTGGGCTTATGAATGCTACAAAGATAAAAAATTAGATAAGTTGATAGAAAATGATGAAGAGGCAAGAAATGATATGCAGAGGCTAGAAAGGCTTGTGATTGTAGCAATTTGGTGTATTCAAGAAGATCCTTCACTGAGGCCCTCAATGAAAAAGGTCACACAAATGCTTGAGGGAGTGATTGAAGTTTCCGTGCCCCCAAGCCCTTCATTGTTTACTTCTTCGCCGCCTTCATTCAAAAAATAGGTCATCTGGAGTTTTCATTGCCCATAGTTGTGACCATTTGCAACGTTTGGTGAAATACCTTTTCTTATTTGTGTTATGGTATTAGAATTTGGCCAATAGTGGTTGGTTTCCTGTCTCTTGCATTGCGTTTTATTTTTCACTATAAGGCTCTCGTCTCATGTATATTATCCTTTGGTGTATTCACCTTCTTATTAGTTGTAACTTGTAAGCTTGGATTCCTTGTTCAAAATGATTTTGTTTTATTGGTTTATATAATATTTTTTGCGTGATTGTTGTTGGATTAAAGATTTCTTGTGTTTGGTTGATTTGGCATACAAAGAAGAAAAAATACATAATTTTGGTTCTAAATACAATCCAATATAAAGGAAAATATAAATTTCATGTCCTAATTGCAATCTAATGAAAAATATCGAAAGCAGGAAATTACATCAAATAAAACCTAATTTACATTCCTTTGACAAAATGGAGGACTAAGTTACAAAGTGATAAGGCGTTAGAGGTACAATGACCAATATAAACAATCTATCTTTCCATCACTCAATTACATTAAAACCTAGAAAATTCAGTAAAATAACATCCAATGCATTCAACATTTACAACAAAGAGTGTTAGTCAATAATATATAAAAGGAAAATGAAAAACAATCAAGTAATGCAACCTATCCTAAGATACGTACATAGGTAATACTGAAATGCACGAAAGTGCGTGAAAATATAAAGAGATTAAAATGCACATCCTAAATGAAATTCCTACATGTTGTATGAGGAGGTGCCATGGTTTTCATTTAAAAAACAAATTTCATAGCAAATTTGGGATTTTGACCTTCTCAAGCAATTCTAAATCATTTCATGTGAATGTTTTCAAGTTACATAGGGAAAAATAAAATAACATGCTGAAAGTTTCCTGATGTAAAGTCTGGACAACATCATTTCATGTGGTTCACCTCAAAATTTTGATGAAACAAGAATTTTATTTAAATTCTAAACAAACTGATTCACAAATCTAAGAAGATTAACCATAAAAAAATAATAATAAATAAATATATTATTAAAAAAAAAAAAAAACTCTAATAAAATGTAGGAGGCAAAACTCACAGCAAAATATCATGAAACCTCATCCTAAAGATAATCTAACTCGACATATTCAAGTCGATGCCATGATTTAATGCATGTTATCATGTTTTCATATGATGAATGAACATATTAAAATACATGACATGACGATGAAATAATTGGTTTTTTGGTGTTTATCATTAGACCAATACAATAATTAGTCTTTTAGCGTAAGCGAGGATCGAACCTTAAATCTCTTATTCAACCACAAGAAACTTTACCAATTAAACTAACGGAAAGTCGAAAATCCACAAGTTTCCACATATCCTAAAAGACTAATTAATTTAATGGTTACGATTGTCAACAAGAAGCACAATTTCAATTTGTGCTTTTTAAGTAAGGTGAGAGGTCCCTCTTCCTTTATATGATAAAATCCATGTCTTTGACCTTGGCGTATAAGACTGGAGGTTAGCCCTCCACAATGAGACTTTTCATTACAAGCAAATATCCAGGAAGGTGACATGATATGAAATAAAAGCACAACCAACTAAAAATGTTGAATTTTCCTTCATTTACCGTTGAATATTCTAGAGCTGCCAACTTTGAAGTTTGAACAAAGCCAAGCTTCTCAAACTGAGGCAATGAAGCGACTTTTAAGAACTTTCTAGGTCTTGCAATCTTGTAGAAATTTGTGATAGAGTACGTAAAAAAGAAAAGAGAGAAAAAGTTAGAATTTTACGTGATTCAGCCACATTGCCTACATCCGCAAAATAAAAGTAAAACACTACATTTTCTTTATTCACTTAATTGCTTCAATCTCACGATAAGGGCTTAGGTCATAGCCTGGGGTTGGAGGTCAATAAGTGATTTTTTTTTTTAGAAAATAAAAAATGTAAATTGAATATTTTTTTTTCCTCCACTTTTTAGAAGGCCAGAAAATTAAGTAATACTAGAGGGGTACAAATTGTCATGTGTGGCATTCTAAACATTGTTACATCCAAGAAATAAAACATTTGCATGCCTGAGAGAGTACAAATTAGATACATATGTGATATTTCAAAAAAACAAATATCTGGTTGAGAGCAGGGCAGAACCATGCTCCTACAAATTTTTTTTTAAAATTAAGTAGGAGTAGTAGATAAATATATGGACTCACAAATATTTTATAAAAACTTGGCCACACAAGAAAATAACATTTTATAAAGACTTGGTTCCCACAAGAAAATAATTGGACCCAGATATACATGACAGGTCTCTTTCTCCCTTTCCCAAATCACATTATTCATTTTTTTCAGCTTAAATTTTTATTCTTTTAGCATTGGCTTCCACTGGAAGCTTCATCAGCTTCTTCCCAAACCCTTTTATTTTTTTATCTTTACAAGTTGAAAGTTGAAACTCACTTTCCTTTTTAAGTTCCAACAACTCAAACAAAATTCTTTTTCTTTGGCTTACACAAATTCAGTGGCCCAGTCCTCTTCACTTCACATATAGATTCTACTCCACACAAAAAATTCATTGTCCTCTTGTTTCAACTTTAGAATTTCAGCTTCAAATCCAAACTAAGTTATCTAATTAGTGACTCCAAATTGCATTTGATATGCGTATCTTTAGCTTCTTTGGATCAAATAAAGGAGTAAAGGAGGAATTATGCATATTGTTTCCCAACCCTAAGCATAGTATTCTTATTTGAAGGCACAAAATTCTTTTTTCAGATCTTCCCCTTTTCAGTTCTATTTGTTTATCTTATGGTTTATAATTTATTTCTTTAATTTATTTTTGTTTTCTTGTAAATATAGTTTAGTTTTTATATTTATTTATTTTTTATTATTGTTACACATGACTGTAGTAAATTGGAAAACTTTTGTATACTCAATAGAGTTTAAAAATATGTAAAAATTTCATATGAGACAATTTTGTAGAAGTGAAACTTTTGTATGCAATATATATGAGTTATGACTCACTTTGGAATTAAAAATCTAAGACGTGTGTGTGTGTGTGTGTGTGTGTGTGTGTGTGTGTGTGTGTGTGTGTGTGTGTGTGTGTGTGTGTGTGTTTGGGGGGAGGGGGGGGGGGGCGGGGGCGGGGGGATGGACCATGTGGTACTTTGAGTTTTTCTTGAATTGTGAAACAATGTGATAGTTTAATCTCGACCCCCGAAAGTGAAAATCCCAGTTCTACCCCTAGTTGAGAGAGTACAATTTAATTAGAAGTTTAGCGTGCCTCCAACCCATTTATTCACCCACCTTGCCCATTTAATATCTATATTTATATAATATTTAAAAAATGATGTATATCATTTATTGTTGCTACACTTCTATTGAGCTATATCAGTAGTCATGTCATTATTTTCTTTCCACACACACACACACACACACACATATATATATATATATATTGCATTATACCTTTACACATATTATCAAATTAATTGTAATTACCAATAATGATAGGACCATCACTTTTAACTACCATGACTTTATACATTCTTGAAACTAAATGTAACTTATAATAGAAAATACATGCAATGCAAACAAGTTGTGCAAAGACACCATTTATTTATTTTTCGTTTACACTTACCAGGAAAAAAAAAAAAAAAAAAAATTGTATTTCATCACTCTATTCATATCCGTATGCCAATTTAGTATTCAAGGCCAAGTTAAAGGATCCAATTCTCCTCATACTTAGAGAACCATATGACATTTTCATCAACTTCAAGAAATAAAGATAACAAATACCCACTTTGGTCCAATTTGGTCCATTTAGGTCTACTTAGGTCCACTTTGGTCCAATTCGGTCCACTTCTGTCCAATTCAGCCTACTTTGTTCAATTTGGTTCATTTGGTCCAATTCGATTCATTTTAGTCCACTTTCGTTCATTCGGTCCATTTAGGTCCAACTCAGTCCAATTTAGTCCATTCATTCCAATTTGGTCCACTTTGGTTCATTTGGTTTAGTCCAATTTGGTCCACTTTGGTCAATTTTGGGTGAGTTATAAATTAAAAATAAATAAAATTTTTATTTTTATGATCTCTATCTCTTAAAGTTGATGAAAATGACATGGTTTTTTAAGCAAGAGCGAAACTAGATCCTTCAACTTGACCTTGAATACTAGTACTTCATTATTATATGGATATGAATACAATGGTAGAATGTGATTTTTTTTTTGGTAAATATAAACTAAAAATAAATAAATCTATTATCTTTTTTTCTTTAATTTTTAGATGTGATCCTATTTTATTATAAATATAATGATATAATATTATTCTATTACATAGCATGATTTGGATAATTTGGTGTTTACAACTATACATTTCATTTTGAATATTCTTCTCATTAAGTTTATTCTATAAATTTGTTATTCTCTCTCATACTCTCTCCCAAAAAAATGTGATTATGCTATCTTTCCCTCTAGATTTTTAACTCTTTCTTGAAACTCTACTTTAGGTTGATGAATTTTTATTTTTTTTTAATGTCTTTACTTTGGGTTGATATGTTTTGGTGTTGTGTTTTTTGAGTTTCCCATCACGAGTCATCTCTCTCCCTATATAATTTTGGTTTGATCTTTTTTTGAGTTAATTATTTGTTAGTTTGGAAATGAGAATTTGAGTTTATATCAAAACACAATCTAAATGACTGTATTTAAATGTGTCTATCAATTATTTGAGTAATATAAATTTTAATTATGTGATGAGTTTTGATTATGATAATAATCTTCTTAAGAGAATGAGAAATTTGAATAATATATTTCAAACTTAATAATTTTAGTTCTACCAAAGGAAATTAGGAAAATATAATAAATAATAACAATAGTTAGGAAAATATAGACCACTTCAAAAAGAATAATATCAATCAAAATACCTAAAATTATAAAATTTTATATTTGTAAAAATTGGGAGGTAGAAATTACTTTTATAAATTGTTTAATTTTTAAGGAGAACAAATTATCTACAACATAATTTAGAAAATAAATTTAACATTAAAAATAATTATATATTCTCACTCATCATGTGAGTCTGCGACTTGTAATATCTAAAAATTAAAGCATAGCATTTATTGTTATTGCACTTCTATTTAGCCACATTAATTAGCAGAGCATTTCGGTCCACTTCATTCCAATTTGATAACTAAGATACTTGCACATTTGTGAAAATTGAAATTCTAAGAAGTACAGTGGGCTATATATTCTTGGGGTGTGACACTCTTATATATTGTTAGAATTATAATTAAATTTATTATTTCCTAACAATTTTAGTTTTTGGAACAATAAGTAATCTATATATATATATATATATATATATCTAAAAGTTGAAGCGTAGCAATTACTGTTGCTACACTCTCATTGAGCTACCTTATCCGCCACATCATTAGTCTTTTTCATATTTATTTTTTAAATTTCATTTTTTTTACAATATTAACTATATAAATATATTGACTTCCTAAATTCATTTTTGGCGGTTTTAGCTTTACAAATTCATTTTTGTTAGAAATAAAGTCTAATTAGAATGTGTAAACTTTGGGCAATGAAAAGGTTATTTGGGATATGTAAAGTCTATAGGGGAGATGTATATCCATAAGTGTACTCATTATTACAATCTTATCTCATAAACTCTACAAGCATTCTAAGGTCCTATATATATATGGGATTACATTACTGTTATGGTACACATCTAAGAGAGATCAAAAGAATTATGGATGACCACTTGAATATAAGAGTTTATCAATATATATTTCTTATTTCTTTTACTTTGTTTTAAATATTTCTATCATTTTACAACAATTTTAGGCAGCTTTACAACTTTATTATTTCCTAACAATTTTAGTTTTTGGAATAATAGGTAATCTATATATATCTAAAAGTTGAAGCGTAGTAATTATTGTTGCTACGCTCTCATTGACAGTAAGCTACCTCATCCGCCATATCATTAGTCTTTTTCATATTTATTTTTTAAATTTAATTTTTTTTTACAATATTAACTATATAAATATATTGATTTTACAAATTCATTTTAGGCGGTTTTAGATTTACATATTCATTTACCTTTAATTTAGATGTTATAACTAAATAATAAATCAATGGAAAATCAAAACAAAAGTGTTATCAACATATATTCCTCTTAGGCGGTTTTAAATTTATATACTACTTTGCCCTTTTATCTTCCTTATTTTGGCTCTTTTTATTCTCATCATCTTATTATAAATTTGCCACCTGATCTCTTCCATTCTATGTATATTTTTCCTATACAAAAAAAGGCTCTCTCTCTCTCTCTCTCTCTCTCTCTCTCTCTCTCTCTCTCTCTCATTTTTTTTTTCATTTTTTGTTGAATTTATTATTATTATTATTATTATTATTATTATTATTATTATTATTATTTTCTTGCATTTCTACCTTAGATTGATGAATGTTTGTGTTTTTTAGAATTCTACTTTTCATTGCTTATAACTGAAACATGAAATCAATGAAGAATAAAAAATATTTTTTTTTAATTCTCTATAAAAAAATGAATTCACAGGTCTTGCTTCATCATTGATGGTAGAAAAAATACAACTTGATAGCTACCCATAGGAGGATTTCCAACTAGAGGTTTGTACCCTCATTGTCATGTTATTGACTAATTCATACATGTTTCTTGATGCAAATATTTTTTTTATCATTTTGTTTATAACATTAAATACTTTTAAAGAATGGTGTTTGTTGTTGATCTAATTTGGAAAAAAATCATATTATAATAAATTATATTTTGTGTTGTCAGATTTTAGCTTATTTGGAAAACTACAAGATAGTTTGAACAAACTAATGAAGAACAATTAGTTCAGTTGAAGACAATGGTCTTTGTGCAATTTACTTTCACTATTTAAAAATATTTTGTTTAACAAATTAGTAGTAAATTGTTATGTATTTTTTATATGATGTTCTTAGATGCTTGGGTAATTGTTTTAAGTGTTTACGAATATTTATGTTATTCTTCATCTTCCTTATCTTATTAGTGTATTCTTTGAGATTTTTAAGAAAACAAATTCAATTTTGTGTTTAAATTTTTTTTTTATCTATTTATTTTCCACATATTGGATTAGAAGTTAGATTAGATTATGATAGCATTAATACAATACTACTTTTTTCAAAAAAAAATTCTCTACTTTTTTACCCTTTGGACTTTTTTTTTTTTTTTTTTTTTTAATAAGGAAAGTGGTTATTGTAAGGACACAAACTGAACCATGACCCAAGAACGACCTTGACAGGGGCCCAATGAGCCCACTACAATAGATTTGTTAGAGAATGGGTAGGATATTGACTACTTAATGAGCTAAAGTTAATCACAATGAGTAAAGACGCCAAAGAAATGACTAAGATCACAAAATTATGAAGAAAAAAGGATCCTCGATCAGGCCCGAGAAATTCTTTTTTATATATGCGTATTGCTTTCTCTTTTGAACAAGTATTTCTCTTCCTGGTTACAAAGCTCTCCTCAAGTCGTGCTCAGTGGGCAAGCTGACCTTAAACGTCCTTATGGCTACATCCTTAAAATCTCCATCTATCTCGTTAAACATCTCCCAATATCTATCCGAGTAAGTTCTCAAGGTTTCACCCTCTCTCATAATCATAGATAGCAAAGAGTTCAGAGGGCGAGGAACCCTACTACAAGTGACAAATCTAGCCCCAAAGGCCCTAGTAAGCTCTTTAAAGGAGTCAATTGATCCCTCCTCCAAACCATTGAATCACCTCATTGCAACTGGCCCCAAGCTAGATGGGAACACCTTGCACAACAAGGCCTCATTCCTCGAGTGTACAACCATTCTTTGGTTAAAATGACTGACATGTTCCACCAGATCTGTCCTACCATTATACATGGTAAACTTGGTTTGTGTGAACCGTCAAGGCAAGTTTGCCCTATCAATCCTCCTAGTAAATGGAGACTTCGAGATTTGGCGTAAAGCCCTACTTATAGCATCATTCCCCAAGCCTTTATAGGTCGGGCTTTTGCTTCTCTACCTATGATGGCGCTCTTCTTTGTAGGAGTAAGGCTCATTGTGGGGAGTCTTTGACCGGGGTTTGTAACTATCATCATCGTCAAACAGAGATTATGTGCTTAATGGTGACCTTCTCCTTTGTTTCTGACATGACTTCCTACATAATTCTTAGTATCCTCCCTATGAGACATATGACTCCCACTCTTGGAGTGACTCCTACTGGTATGCGTTGTATGAACACTAACCTCACGATCTCTCCTTTGTTCAAGATTCACAAAATGATCTTGATGTTGCGACCCTACTAACTCTTATGAATTCACCATAACTAAACAAACTCAGGTATGCTCAATTTTTCCATAGATGGCGTCAATTGTAAGGACACAATTTGCTCCCAAAGCCCAGATGGATGGTCAATGGCCCAAAGAGCCCAAAAAAATGAATTTGTTAAAGAGTGGGCTTGAAAATGAACTTTCAATGAGTTAGGTGGATGGTGATCACAGTAGGTTAATTGTTGCTAGAAAGAATTAAACAAGCAGTTTTACGCAGGAAAAGTTCTTCTCGGCCAAGTTCGAGGATGGTCTGTTCTTATATATTTCTTTTAGACTTATACAAAATTACAGTTCTTGAGTATACAGTGATTTTTCCTTATATTTGTTGATGATCCCCTTTGTAATGGGGTTTTTCTCCCTTATATTCCCCTTCCTTCCTTCATCTCAGCCCTCCACATGTAAATCAGATGCTGGTTTTGATACTTTTCCCATCAACACCTTCCTGAAGTCTTTGTAGGTAGCTGTAAGGTTGAAAGTTACAGTTCAGGTATCACCTCCACATTAATGCGACTAGGAGGTTAGCTGCAAAGCATTCAATGCGATGGTAGCAGCTTTCTTCTCATATATTTCCCAACTCTCGTTTGTCTTATCCCTCTCTGATGGTTATCCTAACTAGCATGATTGCCTGTTGCCTTGTTCTTGATGAAAGGTCTGACCTTTGACCTCTACTCTGCTTAGCCGAGGAGATACTTCTCCTCGAACAGCGTTTCCTGTTCATTGTGACTAGACTTCGTCCACAGTTCGTCCACAGCTCCTTAATTTGTATGCCTCTGCTAGTATTTATTTGTCCTCGGGATATTTGACATCCTCGGGCACGACCTACGGCCCAATACCTATATCTAGGCCCTTCAGCCCTACAGTTACAATCTTTTATTTTTCCCTTTCTTTTTTATTTTAAATTGTAGTTTTGATAAGTTTTATTAATTTTTTTAGTTACGTTTCTCGTGTTTTTGATTGTATGGTAGAAAAATTAAACTAAAAGAATAATTTCCAAATTTTATATACCTTTTTATGATACACAAAATATTACAAAGAAATTTTATTGAAAAAATTAATATTTTCACTAACTTACTTTTTGAATTCTTGAGAAAAATTGTATTGTTTTGATTTTGGTATGATGAAAATTATATATATTACATTTGTAATTGTCGCTATAATAAATGAAAATATGATTATGAATTACATTATTATTTATTAAATTAATTCAAATTGAAAAATATATATATTAATGGGACCACTCTAAAAATATTATCACACGCGACACACAGAGTCCCCAACTAGTCTAGATATATATCTAAAACTTAAAGCGTAGAATTTATTGTTATTATGCTCCGGTTGAGCCACCTCAGCAACCACATCATTATCCTTTTTTGTTTCTAAGTTTTCCTATATATTTTTTAAAACATTTTCTCATTTAATAAGGTGACTTTAAAAATTCTTTATTTAAAAATTAAAATATCTTTTAACGATTATTTTTATTATCAATTTTCCTAAACTCTCCCCACTACTTTCTACCTTAATATCATTTATTCTCTACCCTTTTATCTTCCTTTATTTTGACTCTTCTTATTCTCAACGTATTACTATAAATTTGACAATTTCTTTTTCAATCTATGCATAGTTTTTTCACACAAAATAGGTTACTTCTCTCTCTCTCTCTCTCAATTTGTTTTTCATTTTTTTATTGCATCCATACTTAGTCTATGTCTATATATATCTAAAAGCTAAAGCGTAAAATTTATTGTTGCTACGCTCCGGTTGAGCCACCTCAGCAACCACATCATTATCCATTTTTGTTTCAAAGTTTTTTTTTTTTTTTTTTTTTTTTTTTTTTACAAGATAGAATTCTACTCAAACCTAATCTAAGTGTATATATGTGTGAAACTCTCTTCTGGACACTTGAACCCCGGCCCTTGCTCCCCACACCCCACAAGCACTTATACTTGTGGAGTGACCATCGCACCAAGGGTGTGTGGTGGTCACTCCTATATTTTTTTTTTAAACATTTTCTCATTTAATAAGGTGAATTTAAAAATCCTTTATTTAAAAATTAAAATATATTTTAACGATTATTTTTATTGTCAATTTTCCAAAACTCTCCCTCCCTTTTACCTCTTCATCTCCCCACTACTTTTTACCTTAATATCATTTATTCTCTACCCTTTTATCTTCCTTTATTTTGACTCTTCTTATTCTCAACATATTACTATAAATTTGACAATTTCTTTTTCATTATATGCGTAGTTTTCTCACACAAAAAAGGTTACTTCTCTCTCTCTCTCTCTCTCTCAATTTGTTTTTCATTTTTTTATTGCATCCATACTTAGGTTGATGAATTTTTGTGTTAATTAGAATTCTACTTTGGATTGATGCGGATTGATGCGATTTAGTTTAGTGTTTTAAGTTCTTATATTTTCTATTCTCTTTGATTATTAAATATTATCCTACTGCATTATACATATAGTATATAAACATATAATGTTATTATATTACATAAAATGACTTGGATAATTTGATGTTTATTGTTACATATTTTATTTTTCTCTATTTTCTTCTTATCTTATTTTATTCAACATTTAAATTTAATCGCATCCTCCATACTTATGCAGCACAAATCAAGAAAATGGCTAGACACACACTTGCCTTCCTTTACCATACATTAGGAGAATCAAAATATTTGTGTGATAAAGGGTCTTATAATTTATAATTTAGATAGCACTCTTTGAATGTGTCTAGGCCTATAGATTGAACAATTTGTAGTCTTATAAGGCTATTGAGAATGGACTTTTTGAATCAAAACTAAAAAAAATATGGACTACTATATATCATTTAGATAAAAACCTTTATCATAGATATATTAATTTTTTTGCCACAAATTTAAATCACACAAACTTAATAATTTATATTCTGTGTTACCATCGTGTTTGCTTCTGCTTCTTCCTCTTCTCAAAAATATTATGTATCATCTTTAAAGGATGCCAACAATATTGATCTTATGGGAAAAGTTACATAAAATATTGAGAAAAAATGTTTTATATTACAGTCCACTAAAAATGCTTTTTAAACATTTAAACATTTCTATTTTTCATATCATTGACATGTTTTATAGTTACCACATGTGATAACATAAGTTTTAATATTCCTAAGTTGTTTCGGCAAAAAGAAAAAAATTAAAAAAAAAAAAAAGATTGTCACAAAACAGGAGTTCATGTGAGGACACTAAACTTGATAATTTGTAAATGCTGGAACCATTCGCAACAATATTCGCATAGTTATATAATTCTAGGTAAAATAATCAAGCAAACTTTTAGTCTTCAAAAAACACATATCTACCAGTGGTTAAATGTTCATCTTGCGTAATTTTGAATTTTCATATAATTTTACCTCTACATATTCATCTATTTTAATTTATATTTTTTTTAAAAAAAGCTTTAATTTAGATATTGTAGGGTCAGATTCTGCTGCCCAAGCCCAAGAAGATGTGGATTTGGAGCCCACTGAACCCAAAACAATAAATTTGTAGAGAGTGGGTGAAAGAGCTAGGCTAATAATGAAAATAACAGCATCAAACGGCCATAATGACAGGAAGATCTGAATTAATATGTGCTCGGACAGAGGTGAATGACTCGTCCGAGGAGGTGATTATCATTGATGGGCTTAGGTTACAAATGTTGGAGCTACAGTAAAATAATAAGCTCTATTCTCTCTCTTAATTCTCGATCCCCCTATCAGGGACCTCTTTCTCTCTTATATAGTACTGTCTTCCTACATCTCCACCGTCCACTTGTTCATCATCTGGGTGCCCACTTGAGTGCTTGTCCCATCACACTCCCCCTTTAGCCCTGTCTGAGTGGCGGTAGCTGAGAATGCACTGTTCAGGGGTCTTCTCCACATAAATGTGGCCAGGAGGGTAGGTGCAGTGCATTAAATGCGGTGGTTGAAGTCTGTCTCCTTGATATTTCTCTGTTCCAGTCACCTTCTTGTGTGTCCGAGGTCCCTTTTCTCCCTTGACACTTGTCAGTCAGATCGCTTGACACGTGCCGTACAAAAACCTCGTCGGGTCTGAGGGTATCGGTCTCCTCGGACATATGAACAACTCCTCGGACAGCGCACGTGTTCGCCTGCGGACATTCTCTTCACATGGGCATGTGTCCTGGTCTCCTCGGACTAACAGTGGTCCTCGGATAGGGCCTTGGGCCCAATA
This sequence comes from Quercus aquifolioides, assembly GCA_019022515.1. Taxonomy (NCBI): domain Eukaryota; kingdom Viridiplantae; phylum Streptophyta; class Magnoliopsida; order Fagales; family Fagaceae; genus Quercus; species Quercus aquifolioides. The sequence continues at coordinate 6,726,334 of CM032333.1, forward strand.
AGTTGGGTTGGGCTTTTCTCCCCCACAATAGCCCCTCAAAATTGTAGTTTTTCCCTCGCACCCGAGGAGAAAAAGTAGGATTTTGACTTGCCACGGAGCAAAAGTTTGGAAACACGCACAACCGAGCTGGCACGTGTGTGAGCGTTGGAACAGACGCCTCATTAATGCCGCTGCGGTTTCCTTATTCCCAAAGCGCTGCATTAACTGCACCAGGCGACGTTTTGTCCTTCCCATCCAACGGTGGCTGATTGATCCAATGGCTGTGGTTTTTTTCCAGGATTTGGGCGGGAGTGCCCCTGACCCTTCGCTTGACCCCGTATAAAGCTTCAGAGGAAATCATTTCCTCCTCACTTTTCCCATCTTCAGACGCTCCAGCAAGAACAGACGCCTCACTCCGTCCAAATCTCTCAGTCGCCGGTGCCAATCTTACTCAGAATCCTCACGAGTCCTCCTACGAGCCTGCCGTCGCTTCTCCGGTCTGGCCCTTGTAAGTCGTCGCCCACCGAATCTTTTAGTTTTCTCTTCGGCCAACCGTTTCACTTAAGTACCATGGGGAAACTCGAGTACATGATGGATAGCCCTGAGCAAATAGAGGCGTTTAGGACCGCGTACCGCATACCCCCTAACGTGGGCGTGAGGTATTGCCCCCCAGAAAAAATACTAACAGACCGGGAGACGGGGGAGGTGGTTATCCCCCTCATCGCCTTCAAAGAAGGGAGAATGACAATCCCCATGGGTCCCATCACCACTGCCTACCTTCGGAACCATAGACTTACTCCCTGGCAATGCGCGCCCAACATGTTTAGGATCCTAGGAGCGATTGAGGACCTTGAGCGCCATTTGGGGTTGGGACTCACCTGGCTTGACGTGGTACATATGTACGAATGCCATAGCCAGCAAGATGCTGGGTACTACCTAAAATCCCGGTCGGATGTTGTCAGGCTCATTTCCTGCCTTCCCAAATCCAACAAAGGGATGAAAGACGACTATGTGATCGTCTCGGGCACCTAGCGCAACGGCCCTGGTTGCCCTACCAAGCCTGGGAAGCCAGGTGTGACATGTAGATTTAGGCGCACTGACCATAGGCTTAGGGCTCCCGTCTTTTAACTGTCTTTGATTTCTCTTCGGTCGCTATTTCTGAGCTTCTGACCATTTTTTCCTTTTACTTGCAACAGATAAGAACCAAGTTTCTCCTCGGCTCAGCCAAACGAATATCGTTGCCCTCAACTACCTTTTAAGGTCGGAGATCTTCGTGAGCGAGGACGAGCAACTACGATCTGCTCCCCTTATTCTAGGATATAAAGCGAAGTCAAAGGGTTTTCAACCGGTCGGCAACGCAATCGTCCAAGGAGATCATCGCCTTGCGCGTATCGACGTTGGTCGGAAAGGCTTCTTGGCGCCAGACGATCTTGAACCCGTACCCCGTCCAATTCCTCGGGCTGCACCTCCCCTTATCCAACCACTCCAGCAAGTTCCCTTCGGACAAGCGATTGAAGGTGAGGGGGCTGGCTCTTCTACTTCGTCGCTAGAAGAACAGATAGACGAATTTCAGTTTGAGGGAGAAGCTTCAAGGGTAAATCAGGTGGTAGAGATCTCAGACGCTGAGGAAGAGGCCTACGAGCAGTCAGGCGCCCAGCTTAATTTGTTAGCAACTCATTTAGAGGATTCCTCGGACGAAGATATGGATCTAAGGAATTTGATGAAGGGGAGAGGCAAAAAGTCAGACCCGAAAGATGCCGGGACATCTAGGACGGTGGTGACACTTCCTCCGGTGTCTACCCAGATCCCTGACCCAAACCTGAAACCCATGCCGACCCTGCAGAAGAAGAGACCCCACTCTGAGGTTGGGGAAAAACAGGTGCCACCTCCAAAGGGGGCCAAGCAGCAAAAGGTGGCACAGGACAACAGAACTCGCAGGGCTCCGTCCACTGAAAGCCGAGACGAGGGCACAGTGGTAGAGGTGCGCCGAGGGGGAGGGGGACCGCGGATTTGGTCTCCGAAATTGGAGTTGGATGGCGCTCCAATTCTCTGGGAGACCTCCCTCAGGAACTATGATGGAGGGAGGGCTGGCTTCGTTGCTGAGGCCCTGCAGCAACCAGTTCTCCTCCCTCATGACATGGAGTCCTTCAGGCGCTTCAATCAGCCGGAGCTCTTTCGATCCCTTAAGAGGGATTTAGCCATTGTAAGTAACCTCACTCCGATTAGCTAAATCATTGACTTTTGCCTTTTCTATTTTTCTGTGTTTGACACTTAGAGCTTCCATCATGCAGGTCACTCAACAGATTTACGTAGCCGAGGAGTGGGACAAGAAGAATCGCCTTGAAACCCAGGCGGCGCTCTGCTCCCGAGATGAGGCGGAGAAATCTCTAGGCCAACTGAAAGACGATTATACCCGTCTGTCCGGGGAGCTCGCGGATATGACCAGCCAGAAGAAAAGCCTGGACGCTGGGATAAAGAACGCTGAGAAGCAGGCTGAGGATCAGCGTAAATTGCTGAAGACGGCAGAGGCCAATCTGAAGACCGAGAGGGAGCTGGTAAACGGGCTAAGGGATGAACTCCGAAAAGCCAAGGACAGCGTCCGATATGCCGAGGAGAAAGCCCAGTTGGCCCAGGAGGCGGTTGAGGCTGAAAAGAAGGCAGCTCACCAGCTGGGGGTAGAGACGGCCACGTCCCAGCTTTTAGAGCAGTTCGCCTCGGTCAGCCGAGACTACTGCGACATAAGTTGGGGCAAAGCCCTGGATGCAGCTGGAGTCCCTGCCGACTCGGAGCTGAGGCTGCCTGGGAGCGTATACTATGATCCTGATATCCGAGAGCTCCCAGGAACTGACCTCCCTCCTGCTCCACAGCTTCCAGAAGCTTCAGAGCCAATCTTGGTCAGCCACGCCCCACTCGCTCTGGGAGTAAGCCAGGAAACTGGTCAGCCAAGCGGCAAGGATAAGCCAGCTGAGCCAGCCAAAAAGAAAGGCCAAGGGTCAGGCGAAGAGAAAATTCCTTCTGAGCCCAAGGACCGAGCCCCTGACGCAACTGCTCGGATAGGCCAGGCTGCTGACCCCGTGCTCCCTTCGGCAAAAGAATAGACGTATAGGGCTTTTACTTTTTTGCACCTGTGTTTTCTTTTGTCTTATCCGAAGAATTGTAAACCATCTTTTTATTAATGGAATAGATTTTCATTTGTCTACGATGTCTTTAAATATATGCCTTATCAACTATTATTGTCATATACAACTGAACATTGCACTTATAACCAAATAATGCAAATAAATCTATTTGACACATCATATTTATGGTGTAAGTAACCAAGATTACTATTGAAAAGGATAGGCCAACCAAGAGTTATTGATGAATTGCATGTCTTTCCAAGTTAAACATAAGTTGTCATTCCTCGGTTTCAAGCCAAACACGACTAGGGGAGAGATTTATAAATTAAAACCAATTTAAACGCGTGGGGGTATTGACTAACCTGTCGTCCAGTTCAAAGATTACAGGATTTGAATGTACTCGTGTTAACTAACCCTAGTCATCTGGTCCGAGGACTGCAGGCATGACTGGATTTAAGTTTAAACACTAGAACTGCAACTGAGTGCTAACTAACCCAAATCATCTGGTCCGAGGACTACAGGCATGATTGGGTTTAAGTTTAAACACTATAGAACCGTAGCTGAGTGCTAACTAACCCAAATCATCTGGTCCGAGGACTACAGACATGATTGGATTTAAGTTTAAACACTATAGAACCGTAGCTGAGTGCTAACTAACCCAAATCATCTGGTCCGAGGACTACAGGCATGATTGGATTTAAGTTTAAACACTATAGAACCGTAGCTGAGTGCTAACTAACCCAAATCATCTGGTCCGAGGACTACAGGCATGATTGGATTTAAGTTTAAACACTATAGAACCGTAGCTGAGTGTTAACTAACCCGAATCATCTGGTCCGAGGACTACAGGCATGATTGGATTTAAGTTTAAACACTTGAGAAAGCGATGAATGAGTGCTAACTAACCCTAATCATCTGGTCCGAGGACTACAGGCATGATTGGATTTAAGTTTAAACACTTGAGAGAGCGATGAATGAGTGCTAACTAACCCTAATCATCTGGTCCGAGGACTACAGGCATGATTGGATTTAAGTTTAAACACTTGAGAGAAAGCGATGAATGAGTGCTAACTAACCCTAATCATCTGGTCCGAGGACTACAGGCATGATTGGATTTAAGTTTAAACACTTGAGAGAAAGCGATGAATGAGTGCTAACTAACCCTAATCATCTGGTCCGAGGACTACAGGCATGATTGGATTTAAGTTTAAACACTTGAGAGAAAGCGATGAATGAGTGCTAACTAACCCTAATCATCTGGTCCGAGGACTACAGGCATGATTGGATTTAAGTTTAAACACTTGAGAGAAAACTTTACGCAGCGCATTGGTATATCAGTTGAAGAGAAGACTTGATTAATAGAAGTACCTTTTGAGGTTATTTACATTCCATGGGCGAGGGATTACATGACTATCCAGGTCCTCTAAGAAATATGCCCCAATACCAGCGCCCGAAGTGATACGATATGGTCCTTCCCAATTGGGTCCTAATTTTCCCCAGGCTGGGTTCTTCGCGGTGCCCACAACTTTCCTCAGCACCAGATCACCGGGCTCTAAAGGCCTCAGCCTCACGTTAGCGTCGTAGCCTTGTCTGAGCTTTTGTTGGTAGTGTGCCAGTCGAACCATTGCATTCTCCCTTCTTTCCCCAATCAAGTCTAAGCTCTTCTGTAGCTGCTCGTCGTTGTCGGCTGGACTGAATGAGCTAGTTCTTAGTGTTGGGAACCCTGTTTCCAGAGGAATTACAGCTTCAGCCCCATAGGTCATCGAGAAAGGGGTCTCTCCAGTGGACCTGCGGGGCGTAGTTCTGTAAGCCCAAAGCACATGTGGCAACTCTTCTACCCATTTGCCCTTTGCATCATCTAGCCTCTTCTTTAGGCCGTTCAGTATGACCTTGTTGGAAGCTTCTGCTTGGCCATTACCCTGGGGATAGGCTGGAGTGGAGTATCTGTTTGTAATTCCCAGCTCGCTGCAGTAATTCCTGAATGCCTTGCTGTCGAACTGTAAACCGTTGTCCGAGATGAGGGTGTGAGGAACTCCAAACCGTGTGACAATGTTCTTCCACACGAACTTTTGCACATCAACGTCTCTAATATTGGCTAGCGGCTCAGCTTCAACCCACTTGGTGAAATAGTCTGTTCCGACCAGGAGGTACTTCTTGTTTCCTGCAGCTTTGGGGAAAGGTCCCACAATATCCAAGCCCCACTGGGCAAAGGGCCATGGGCTAGACAGTGGATTGAGGTTTCCCCCTGGCTGGTGAATGTTTGGAGCGAAGCGCTGACATTGATCGCACTTTTTGACGTATTCGTGTGCCTCCTTCTGCATGTTAGGCCACCAATAGCCTTGGGTGAGGGCTCGGTGAGCCAAGGACCTGCCTCCGGTGTGGCTCCCACAGATTCCTTCGTGCAACTCTTCTAGCAGTGTCTCGGTCGCCTCGGGATGTACGCATAACAAATATGGTCCCGAATAAGAGCGTTTGTATAGTTTCTGGTCTTCGGACAGCCAGAACTTAGTCGCCTTCCTCCGAACTTTATCGGCTTCTCCCTTCTCTTCGGGCAATATGTCTTCTTTGATAAATTTGATTAAAGGGTCCATCCAGCACGGCCCTGCCCTGATCTGGTGAACCTGGACTCCCCCCGACTTCGTCTCTGTAGGCCTGTACAGGTCCTCGACGAGGATGACCCTCGGCAGGTCCTGTGCCGAAGAGGTGGCTAGCGTGGCCAAGGAGTCAGCATGTGAGTTGCCACTCCTGGGGATGTGCAGCAAACTGAAAAATTCGAACTCTGATTGCAGATGTTTAACACGACCCAAGTATCCCTGCATTCTTTCATCCTTTGCCTCGAACTCCCCTTGTACTTGACCTACTACCAATCTTGAGTCCGAGAACAACTCCACCGACTTCGCACCCATTTTACGGACCATAGTCATCCCCATCAGTAGGGCCTCATACTCTGCTTCGTTATTTGTAGCCGAGAAGTCCAGCCTCAATGATTTCTCGATAATGATTTTCTCGGGGGATATCAATACTAGTCCAACTCCAGAGCCTCTTTGGTTTGCCGCGCCATCGACATACACTTCCCAATGGGAGGGACTCTGTTGAGAGACCATGCCAACTGATTTTTCATCCATGCCCGTCGTGGGCTTCACCTCTTCTAGCTGGGGCTCCGTGAACTCAGCCACCAAATCTGCGAGGACCTGTCCCTTGACCGATGTGCGGGGCATATATCTTATATCGAAAGCCCCTAGGATTGTGCCCCATTTGGCAATCCGACCAGTGTAATCGGCACTTCGGAGTATAGCTTTGAGCGGAGTTGTGTGAGAACGATCACCATGTGGGCTTGGAAGTAGTGTGGTAACTTTCGTGTGCCAAGCACTACTGCTAAGATGGCCTTCTCCAGTGGCAAGTAACGAATCTCAGCCTCATGCAGCGACTTGCTTACGTAATAGACGGGCCTTTGTACACCAGAGTCTGACCGTATTAACACCAGGCTCACCGCATAGGGAGCTACAACGATGTAGGCGAACAGTACCTCGTCTGGCCCAGGACTGGACATGATTGGTGGCCGAGATAGATAATCCTTGAGTTGCTGGAACGCCAAAGCACATTCCTCAGTCCATTCGAATCCCTTCCATTTGTTGAGTAGAGAGAAAAAGGGGCGACACCTGTCTGCCGATCTAGAGATGAACCGATTGAGGGCAGCAGTCATTCCAGTCAGTTTTTGAACTTCCTTGGGATTCCGAGGAGCTCGGAGGTTGTTGATGGCCTTTATCTGGTCGGGGTTGACCTCAATTCCTCTGTGGGTGACCATGTATCCCAAGAACTTGCCGGACCCTACCCCAAACGAGCATTTAGAGGCATTTAGTCGTAGCTTGTGTTTCCGTAGAACCTCAAAGGTACTTTCAAGGTCTTTCACATGCTCGGCTATAACTTTGCTCTTCACCACCATGTCATCTATGTAAATCTCGATGTTCTTGCCCAGCTGTGGCTCGAACATCCTCGTCATCATCCTCTGGTAGGTAGCTCCCGCGTTCTTCAGGCCGAACGGCATCACTTTATAGTGGTAGTTGCCAATAGGGGTGACGAAGGCAGTTTTCTTCTGGTCCTCCAGGGCTAATGGTATCTGGTGGTAGCCTTGGAAGGCGTCCAGGAAACTCATCCGAGGGTGGCCGACAGTGGCGTCAACCAGCTGATCGATCTTCGGCATAGGGAACGGGTCTTTGGGGCATGCCCTATTCAGATCCGTGAAGTCCACGCATACTCGCCACTTCCCGCTCTTCTTCCTTACCACCACAGTATTCGCTAGCCATTCGGGATAAAAAACCTCTTTGATAGCCCCAGCTGCTTTGAGTTTCGTCACCTCGTCCCTCACTGCGTCAGCATGCTCCTTGGATGGGCGCCGAATAGGTTGCTGCTTGGGGGTGACCAGTGGATTCACCTTCAAATGATGGCATATGAACTCCGGGTCCACCCCTGGGGCCTCGTAAGCACTCCAGGCAAACACGTCGAGATTTTGCTTGAGGAACTCTATCAGCTCCTCCTTCTCTTGAAGAGGCAGCTGAGATCCGACTTGGAAGAACCTGTCAGGATCATCCCCAATGATCACTTTCGTTAGATCCTCGCATCGAGTGCCTTCATCCGATTCTTCAAAGGGCAATCCCCGGGACTGTAGTTGCTATAAATTCCTCCCAGCTACGTCCGAGGACTCGGCTGGGGCCTCATGCTGAATGGCGGCTATCAGGCACTGCCTAGCAACAGACTGATCTCCTCGGATTTCATGTATCTGTCCTCCTGATGGATATTTGACCTTCTGGTGCAAAGTAGAGGGCACAGCCCCAAGTGCGTGAATCCAAGGTCTGCCTACGAGTGCCGTGTAGGGCGAATATGCGTCCACGACGATAAAATCTAGCTCTACCACCTCGGAGCCGCACTGCACAGGTAAGCGTATCCGGCCTTTCGGAATGACAGGCCTTCCTTCAAAGGTGAAAAGGGGGGAATCGTACGGCGTCAGGTCTTGGGGTTTTAGGCCTAGCCCCTTGTAGAGGTCCGGGTACATTATCTCCACGGCACTGCCCTGGTCCACCATCACCCTCTTTACATCGTACCCTCCTATTCTGAGGGTGATGACTAGTGCATCATCGTGGGGTTGGATGGTGCCGATCATGTCCTCGTCCGAGAATCCCATAACCAGCGGGGCACCAGACCTAGTTCTCTTCGGTCCTCGGCTCGACTCCCCTGCTGGTGGTCGGCCTACTGACATAACTTTCAAAGGCCAGGACCCTGTTCTCCCCGGCGCTGCGAAGACGACGTTTATAGTTCCAAGCGGCGGCTTTGAGGGGTCGTCCCCGCGTGGCCCCGAGCCTGTCTGCCCTCGGCCGCTGGAGGGGTGCAGAAGGTGCTTCAGTTTACCATCGCGAACTAGTTGGTCCATGTGATCCCACAGGCTCCTACAGTCCTCCGTGTCATGCCCGTGGTCTTGGTGGTATTGGCAGTAGAGATTATGGTTACGTTTCTCGGGGTTTCCTATCATCTTGTTCGGCCACCTGAAATACGATTCGTTCTTAATTTTTTCCAGGACCTGATGCACTGGCTCTTTGAACACGGTGTTGACCGATTGAGGATTCATCGATCCTGATTGTCCGGCAAAATCCCTCCGCGGTTTATTGTAATTGTACCGGTCCGACCGCGAATCTCTCCTCTCCTGAGGGACAACCTTATCCTTTCCCTTGCCCTGCTGCTGATCTTCTTCAACCCTCTTATACTTCTCTATGCGGTCCATCAGTTGTCGCACGTTTGTGACTGGTTTACCAGATAGGGATCCCCTCAAACCGTGGTCAGTAGGGAGGCCGAGCTTGAACGTGCTGAGGGCCATTGCATCGTTGTTGCCCTCCACCTCATTGAACATCTCCCAATATCTGTCTGAATACGCCTTCAAGGACTCGCCTTCCTGCATGGACAAGGATAGCAGGGAAGAGAGAGGCCTGGCCACTCTTCGGCACGTAACAAAACGGGAGCCGAACGCCTGAGTGAGCTCTTTGAAGGAGTTGATGGAGCCCGCCTTCAAACCATCAAACCATCTCATAGCAACAGGCCCAAGACTGGAAGGGAAAACCTTGCACATCAGAGCTTCATCTCTGGAGTAGACAGCCATCCTCTGGTTAAAATGACTCACGTGCTCCACGGGGTCAGTTTTACCGTTGTAGACGGTGAACGTTGGCTGATTAAAACGCCGAGGGAGTCTGGCCTCCTCTATCCTGCGCGTGAAGGGTGATCTAGATATCTGGTTTAGAGCCCTGTTCATGGCATCGTTCTCCACGTCCTCGCGTGATGGGCTCCTACGCTCCCTTTTACGATGAGACTCCTCTACATAGGTATAGGACTCGCTAGCTGGTGTCTTAGATTTACGTTGATAGGAGACGTCCTGCTCGTCATCAAGATCATCTTCAGAGTACGAGGAAGCCCGCTTCCTCTTTGCGTGTCGCAACTCCCTCTTTAGTTTTTCCACTTCCAGTTGTAAGTCGCGATTCTTCTCTGCATGGGACATGTGACTCCCGCTCTGTGATTGGCTCTGGCTAAGGCGCACAGTGTGTACACTGCCCTCACGGTTTTGTCTCCTCTCTAAGTTGCCAAAACGGTCCACGTGTTGGGATGCCCTAGATTCCGCTTGTTGTTCACCTTGTTCTGCCATTATCAACTGTTTATTTCACTCTTGCACAAGCTCTTCCCACAGACGGCGCCAATTGTAGGGTCAGATTCCGCAGCCCAAGCCCAAGAAGATGTGGATTTGGAGCCCACTGAACCCAAAACAATAAATTTGTAGAGAGTGGGTGAAAGAGCTAGGCTAATAATGAAAATAACAGCATCAAACAGCCATAATGACAAGAAGATCTGAATTAATATGTGCTCGGACAGAGGTGAATGTCTCGTCCGAGGAGGTGATTTTTATTGATGGGCTTAGGTTACAAATGTTGGAGCTACAGTAAAATAATATGCTCTTTTCTCTCTCTTAATTCTCGATCCCCATATCAGGGACCTCTTTCTCTCTTATATAGTACTGTCTTCCTACATCTCCACCGTCCACTTGTTCATCATCTGGGCGCCCACTTGAGTGCATGTCCCATCACACTCCCCCTTTAGCCCTGTCTGAGTGGCGGTAGCTGAGGATGCACTGTTCAGGGGTCTTCTCCACATAAATGCGGCCAGGAGGGTAGGTGCAGTGCATTAAATGCGGTGGTTGAAGTCTGTCTCCTTGATATTTCTCTGTTCCAGTCACCTTCTTGTGTGTCCGAGGTCCCTTTTCTCCCTTGACACTTGTCAGACAGATCGCTTGACACGTGCCGGGCAAAAACCTCGTCGGGTCTGAGGGTATCGGTCTCCTCGGACATATGAACAACTCCTCGGACAGTGCACGTGTTCGCCTGCGGACATCCTCCTTTCACATGGGCCTCTGACTGTGTCCTGGTCTCCTCGGACTAACAGTGGTCCTCGGATAGGGCCTTGGGCCCAATAAGTTGGGTTGGGCTTTTCTCCCTCACAGATATTTATAAGTAAAAAATGAAATAATGATTTATGAATAATAAAAAAAAAAAAAAAAAATCATCTATACATATTTATCTTGTGTGGTCTACTATAATTTATATGATTATAAGTTAGTAATGAAGTCTATAAACAAGATAATTAAAACAGTCATATTTCTACAATTCAAAAAGTTTTCATTTCTTTTTTCAAAAAAAGGCCTTTTACATTTCCTTGGAATTTTTTTTTTAATAACTTTGACATACCACTAACCTAACCACTTCATTTAAAAAAAAAAAAAAAAAATTAATGATCATTATTACTTCTGTTAAGATATTATAGATGTCTTAATTGATTGAGACCATACTAGAGAAATGTCTTTCATATTTCCTTGAAAATTCAGAAAAAAAAAAAAAAAAAAAAAAAAAAAAAAAAACCTTTGATATACCATTAATGTATCTACATCTATAACTATTTAACTCATCCATGATATCTATTTCTTATTGATAACCATGAAAACTACAACTAGCAACGGAACATACAAAGTAATCAAGAATAAATGATGGAAGAAAAAATGAAATGAAATCAAACGTCAATAGTAACCATTATTTGGAAAATAAAAAAGTGACCAAGAGGAATAAGAAATAAAATAGAAATGACTAAATAGAGGACATTGAAAACTTTATAGTGTAATAAAATCAACCATTACATTCACTTAATTAAATCAATAATCAACAATTAAATATAATAATAAAAAATTTAAACTTAAAATTAATAAAACTCTAACTAGGGAAATTATATTTCCTATCATAACTAAAAATGAGATGTTCTTCAGTAATTTAGAAATTATATTAGAAATAAAGTTGGAAATTTTATAATCTCATTTTTTGACATTTCATTTAACCTAATATATATATATATATATATATATATATATATATACCATGACTTAAAAAAAAAATATAATGAACAATTCTACCTCTAATTTAATTTTCTATGTTATGCAAATTATCAATTAATAAATATATGATAATGGTAAGAAATGTTATAAAAACAATTATAAAAAATATGATAAAAAGATTTTTTTTTAAAATTCTTTACAAAGTCTAGGGACTAAAACAGTATTTTACCTAAAAATTATCATACACAACGTGTGGGTTTGCGACTAGTTTAATTATCATAATATCTGACATCCAAAGTTCACAACTCTCTAACAACTTAAACTTTTGACACATTCAATAATCTATCACCTATGAAAAGAACAAGATTCTGAGTGTGACAGTTTCATTATGGAATGCGTTGTATTTCATAATGAAATCTAGAAACTAGATCAACCATTGTCCAATCTAGAATTTGGTACGTGGAGGTGCAATTCAAAATGGTATGTAAAGTTTTGATAGTTGGCCCGAACTCTTCATGCCCTTTCACAAATAAATAAAGCATATATACTTGGAATGTATTACTGCATTCACACTTTCCCCCATTAAAAACCGAGAAAAGCATGCTAAAATTGGATTTGACCCCTTTTTGCCAACTTTTTAGCAAAATGCCCCATGTTTGAAACTATTTAGGAATATACCCCTGTTTTGAAACTCGATTTTTAGAAAATCAAGTTTTAATATAAAACTCGATTTTTGGAAAATCGAGCGAAATTAAACTTAAAAAAAAAAACAAAAAAAATTTGTGGAACTCAAGTTCCACAAAATTTTAAAATTTTAAGTTTAATTCTACTATAATTCGATTTTTAGAAAATCGAGTTTCAAAACAAAAACATATTCCTAAATAGTTTCATCAATGAACGTTTGAATACCCTGTTGAGTCAAGGCCTTAAATAAATGGTTGACAAAACCACGACGAGTATCTTCACCTCGAAAATTCAAGAAGACATCAAAGTTCTTGAGTTGGTGAGACGAGGCCATCGGGATTTTTGAGCAGACAGATGAAAAAAGTTGAAAGGAGGAGGAGGAGAAGGAAAGTTGTGAAAGCGGTGTCAATATAGAAAGTGAGGAAAGTGAACAGGAAGAGGGTGAGCGAATGGATGCAAGGAGCTAGACTTTATTGTAGTCTTGCTTTCAAAAAATGACATGCATTTTACATGAATTGTAATATCATGGAAGTTTCTGAGAAAAGCCCAAAATAACTCTAAGAAATTTCAAAGAACCATACCGGGGTCATTGTGGTCAATCAAACAATGTGAAAGACGTAGATGTCACTCTTCCACGCAATCTTATAAAGCTGTTCCACTGACTTTAAATCATGTTAAACTTTAAGAATTTTTTATAGTCTTCCGAACATGAAGCAATATTTTAAAGTTTTGTTCACGTATTAGTGGTGGTCATGGAGGATTAGACTAGAACCTTTAGATGATAATGTAAAAAAATTAAAAAAAAAAAAGAAAAAAGAAAAAAAAAAAAAAAAAAAAGGTAAAGAGTCCAATTTAAGGGAGTCAACTTTCTTTAAAAAAAAATTTTAAGGGAGTCAATTTTGTACCGAAGATCGTACCGATTTGGTAAAAAAAACGATATATTTCGATACCGATTAATACTGGTATACCATTTTGAGATTACCGTAATATATATATATATATATATATATATATATATATATATATAAATGTGAATTTTTGTTTAATTGACTAGACGTTTAAAAAAAAAAAATTATAAAGCAACTTCTAGATCTCTTTTTTAGTCAAATCCGAAGTTGCTGTATAGCTAGTAACCGTAAATTAAGTTTTTTTTTTCAAACGGACGCTTAAGTTCATATAGTTAGCTCTTTTTATAATAATTTATTATTTTCTGTAAAAATGAGTGAACAAATAATCACATTTGGAAATAATTATAAAATAAACGTCATGATTCAATATCTTATAAAATAAAAGTCTAAAGTTTAATATGTACAACTATATGACTTCAAATTGTTACAATTTAATCATCGTATGAGTTTGACGTGCGAAAACAATAGAAGCTATACATGAGGTTTATAAAACCATATCCATGTTAACTATAAATTGAAAAATTATTAGTTTTCTTTCTACTACACATTGAAAACTTGCATGATTATAGACTATATAAATATATAAAATATTGTACATATTTATACTACAACATTATATTGTACACACTGTCGTGCAATTGTGTACAATTAACATTAATAGCAGATGAAAATTAAACCAATAAATTGTCCTTATAAATTTTACTCATTTAAAGTCTACAGAGAGAACAATAGAGCATCCGATGATATTTTTCAGTCTTGACATAAAGTAGTGTGGCCTGTACCCATGGCCCGATCCCACCACCTGATGCAAATTTCTTCACTGAAAGAGCACGATCATGTGCGAAAAGTAGCTTCATTACACTCAAATAGTCATCAAATTAAATGACCTTTGCTTTGATCATTGAATGCTGGATGAGGCTCAAAGACAATCCTAAACCAATGTTTACGTACGTTTTATAAGTTAACAATTTTTGCAATAATTATTAAGTTTATTTCCGATCATTCAAAAATTGCAACATTTTCATATAGCAATTAGCAATAACTCGATGATATTTCAAACTGGCAATGTCGTCTATGTCCCACTGATAATTTTTTTTTTTTTTTTTTTTTTTTTTGAGAATCAGATAGGTGATTGAATTAAATGTTACCATTTGTGAATGCAGTGAGAAAAGGGTTGCCCTTAATTTACGGTTACTAGCTAGTTTGTGTGATTGTGAGAGACCCACGACCGATCGTTTTGTCCGTTGATACAAACTGCAATTGACTGGCTCAAGGTCAAGGTGTTAAATTGTGGTCCTGGTGCATGCAATTTCTCAAAATCAGGACCACATATATTTGATGTATGTGACGTTACTCGGTAAAGACCAATTACACGGTAGCATATAATTTCAAAATGGTTAGGTGGGTTGTCCTTTTAGATGGCAATTTTACTCACAGAGCATCTTCTTGTTCACATATGACCTTGCCTTAGTGGTCCACTGACTAGGTTAGGTTAGGTAAGCAGTACTTTTCAGGATTAAGTGGCATACCAGATATTAAGTTAGATCTGGAGCTGCATAAAAGATACCGTTTATGCCAACTAATCTGGGAGTGACACATCAACCAATAAATTTAAACTTAATACACCTTATTACATGCAATTATAACGCAATTAAAACCTCAAATATTCCTCAACCACGTTCAAAACTCTTCTCCAAACGGCAAACTAAAGGCAAACTTTCCTCCTCATCCTCACATTGGAGCTTCATTCTGCCACAGTCATCGCTGGAGTTGTTATTGGGGCCTGAAAAAGATGTCGAATCCGCCTTTAGTCTAGTGTTACAATCTCAAGGTTAATTTTCTCATGATTTGGTGGTTTTCTCCTATTTTTAATTTCGAAATATCAATGGGTTTGGGTTTTTTTGGCCGTCACTCACTTGATTTGGTATGGGTTTTGCTATTTTTCTTATTGGATTCTTAAATCTTATTTAAATTTCCTTTATTGTTGGTTTAAATTGCAAATCATTTCACTGCTAGCAATGGAACCAAATACCAGTACTGCATGGGAGACATATATGAGCATGCTGTGAAGTATATTATAACTTTAAAAAACTATAGCTTTTTGTTTGGATAACAAGAGCATGACCCTGCAGGCCCCAACACTTTTAGGTCCTGGAGGTTGGGGCCAAATGATGTAATTCTAGTTAGCCACTCCACTATCTGAAAGCTCTAAAATATTTTCTGGTAATCAAATAATCTAATTTAAAGAGGTCATGCATTGGAACCATAATTTCATAAAATAGTGGTCGTAACTGTATTGACTTTATTCATGGTTTGAAACTTTCAGAAAAGAATTGGAATAAGTTAAAACTCTGTTAGCCAAGTTGTAATGCACAGACTTAATTATGTTTAGTTTCAACCCCCAAGTATCCATAAATGTCTTTTTCAATGTGATTTTTCTGTCTAAAATCAAGAGAAGAAAGTGGCGTGCATCTGGCGCTGCTATTTGAAAAGACAAAACAAAGCGTCAAAGCCTCAGTGTAGCTTTGTAGGGTTATTCATACAGATCTAACTTCTAATACTCAACAGCAGCAAAGAGTGTACTTTTGCAGTTAAGGAAGCAGATGACAAACTACATTTTCAAACTTTTGGTTATAGGATTATAATTAATCAGTGTAGTCCTGAAACTTTGAAAATAGAATTTCAGTCAAAACCCACTATGTTAATAATTTTTAGGCTAAAATGCATGTTACACACCTTCAAAGTTTAAAGTTGTATCCACACATGTAGGAAGTAATTTTTTAAAAAAAAAAAAAATCCTTTAGTATTGTATGGTTAGGCTGGGATGAATAGACAAACTAGAAATCATATAACTTTGCTTCTCCTTGTTGATCACTGTAAGGGCAGAGCTAGGAATTTTTGTTTGGGGAGGCCAAGTTGTGGCACTAATATATTTATCAAAACAGCCCCAAACATACATATATGTATACACACAATTTTTTTATTATTATATACACACATATATATATACAAACTCATTTTATTTGATAAGTTATATATATATATATATATATACACACCCAAAAAAAAAAAAAAAGATTAGTATTTTCAATCAAAATTATGTTTGATGGCGATCTTTCATAAAATAAAATTCATTTTTACCATTTTTATAGTGAAATTCTTAAAAAGTTTCATTTTCTATACAAATTATCAAATTTTATACTAAAGTAAGTAAAAAATCTTTTAATTGAACTAATGAAATTTTAAAAAACATGAATGATCCAAATCTTGGAAGAATAAGTTAAGCTCCAAACATATTTGAAGCTATCTTACTATAACGCATTATGTAGTAACTAAAGAGACATTTCATGTGTAGTTTTAGTGACAAGATTTTTTTTTAATAAATCAATAATTTGTTAATTGTCACATAACAGGCTGAAAAAGATAAATTCAAACATATTTAGTACCAAATTTTATCAAATATTAAACAGATATAAGAGCACATTTTACAATAAAAAATAGAATTGCAAAAAATAAAGTTATATCTCTATAACTATTAGACCAATTATTATTTATAAAAGCATCATTAGACTAATTCAAATATTTGGAAGGGCTAACTCTTATTTTTGTAGACTAAATTTTGAAAACATTAAAATAATTATATATATTTTAAAAATTTTCAAAAATTTGGGGGGGGAGGGGGCCCTTGGATCACTGCAAGTTTGCAATCATAGGTAATTCATTTTATCAATATGCAATTTCAAGAAAAATGATTTTTTTTATTTAAAAATAAAATTGGTATCTAAACCTCTTTGAGTATTTGAATATTATATCGGACATATGCATTCCCCATCCCACACATACCGGGTTATCATTACAAACGATTATTTTATTAATTTATTTAGACCCAAAAACTGAAAATATTTAAATTCAACGGACTAAAATGACAATTATTCAAAGTTAATGAACTGAAGTGATAGTATTTAAACGTTGTGGACTAAGATGACTATTGATAAAAGTTAATGGACTAAAATAACAATTGGTGAAAGTAATAGGATAAAAAGTAGATTTTCGCCTTGAATTTTCTTTTAAAAATGGCCAAAATACATGGTTAGACTTTGAAGTTTACCAAGTGGACGCTTTTTGTTCTTGAAATTTCAAATAATTGTTCTTGGTCCCTAAAGTCATTAGTTTAGCTTCTTCTCTTTTTTTTTTCAATGGAAATTTTAGCTTGGTTTTGATTTGACGAAAAGCCGTTTCAAATGGATTTGGTTTTGATCTTTGATCTTCCGTAGGTCTTGTGTTTTTTAATGTGTAATTTGTTAATATTAAAAATATTGTCATGTCACTATTAAATGACTAAATGATATGGCATTGTTCAATCAGCCGCATAGAAAATGAGAATAATATCTATTAATAGAATGATCCTTAATTATTTTTAAAACATTAAGAACTAATAATGCTAATTTGAAACTTTAAAACTTCAAAGTCAGAAGGTGCTCACTCTATAAACATTAATTTCTAAAGGGGCCTAGAAAATTAACTCCTCCTAGGCGCTGGATATTGTGTCTCAGGTCATGGGCCTTCCAAATCTATGGGGTTGACATGAAAGGCTAATGGACCTATTCAAACCCCCCTGCAATCCAACTTAAACTCGATAATAATTTTATTGTGATAAAAACTTAAAAACATATCATTTAAATAATTTATTGATGACATAATAATTAATTTTTAATTTTTTAAAAATTCTACAAATATAAAAGATATCAGAAGAAGATATAATATAATAGTAGATTTGTCAAAATTTACCTTTACTAAAAAAATATTGAATAAGATTATAGCATCCCAATTGAGTTTTGGAATTATTGTAACCAAACAACACCAGATGGGCATAGTCTTATAATTATAACAAGTGCTTGTTTAGTGTTATGAAATATGAATAATTAATTTGCGGAGAGTTGAGTGGATGTGATGTGGCCTTGTGGGACACGGGTCAGTCAGACCAGTGGAAGTGGTCTTTAAAAAAGCTTAAAGACTAAATTTTGGGGCGGTGAAAGACAATTTTTTTTATTGAATTGTTGACTTGAATTCTTATTAAACTAATCTATGAACACAACAAAAATTCTTCTTAATACAATTAAATACTACTAAGTTGTGTTGATTTATTAAATAAAAGAATGAGCTGCACAATCGAATGAGAGATCAGTGGATGAATAATTGTTTGGTTGAGTACATTGAAAAAGATGTAGTTTGCAATATTGATAATAAGATTATTAAGCAACGGTTCAAAATATGAAGACTCATAGAAGAAAACTATAAAACTTTTATGTATTTGTGCATTTTTTTTTGTCAATATATGATATTATTTTCTAATTATACTATGTATAATTTAAGTTTCGTAATTACCACCCTAAAAAAAATTCTTGGAGCCATCACTACCCTAACCCAAGAACCAAATCGTGGTTCAATAACCAAATTACGATTTAGTTGGTACATGACCTGCAGCAACTCGCAAGTTCAATTTGACATTCATTGTATTTGAGGCAGGCTTTGAACATTAATTGGGCAATAATATTGTGAGAGAACTAGGAAGTGGATAATTCGCTATCAAAGTCATCAATGCTTCATCATTTGAGACACCTAGATACTATTAATGTTTCTTCTCAAAAAAAAAAAAATTACTATTAATGTTGAACAAATTTATTGGTACCTCTAAACACTTGAAGAATCTCTCCAAAAATAAACCTCACAGTTTTATTGAATGAAAAGAGAGATATTCATTTGGATAGCTTATTTTTTATAAACTTATTTTACTATTCAGTTTATTTTTGCTACTATTCTTGGGTCCTACTTTACTTTTTGATACCACTCATGAGTCTCACTGTACTATTTCAGTTAACTTTTATCTTTATCTATGGTATTTTTAGCAAAAAGTTTTCAGTTTCAGCAAAATAAGAAGATCCCAAACAGTTGTAAGAATTGATTACAAAGACTAGTTATTTATATACATTTTTTTTTTTGAGTGTTATTTATTTATTTATATACATTCTAATTGAAGAAGAAGAAAACTCTGAAACTAATTTCAAGATTATTGGGAAAGTTCATCACACTTAATTGCCAATAAGGGTAATATTACACGTGTTCTATTTTTAATAACAAACTACTGAGCTCATTACACTTAAGTGCTGCGACACCGTTTCATTAAATCCTTTAGCAAATCTATAGCAAAACGGTGCCGTATCAATGAAATTTATTTATTCAAAAAAAAAAAAAAAAAAAAAAAAAAAAGGAAGAAGAAGAAGAAGTTAAGTTGATAGAAAACGATGAGGAAGCAAGCAATGAAATGAAGAGGCTAGAGAGGCTTGTAATTGTGGCAATTTGGTGTATTCAAGAAAACGATCACACAAATGCTTGAGGGTGTAATTGAAGTTTTTGTGCCCCCAAGTCCTTCATTGCACGTATAATCACTCTCAGTTGAAAGGTAAGCATTTGAGATAGATGATAATAGGTTACGTTGTAAATAACTGAGTGTTGACCAGTTCCTTGCTGTATGTTACGGTCATCTGTGGTGTAGGTGAAAACAGTGGGAAGGAGAGGAAGAAGCAGAAGTATATAAAAGCAAGAGAAAACAACAATGTGGAAGTGTTGAAGAAACCATTGCACAGGTTTTTGGGTTCATCAGTTAGAAAGAAATCCACGACAACCTTTATAGAAGAAAATGTTTGGTTGGTTTTAAATCTTGTAATAAGATCCAATGTCTTTTTTCTTGGCCTGAGTCTTCTTCGGATAAATAATAAACTAACAAAAAATTGTTTGGAAAATGTCAAACTAGTAACATTAGCGTCAAGAATGCATGGATGCTTATCCAATGTGAATACTTTTGAATACCTTGATATACCTCTTTAACACCGCTCTCTTAAGGGTCCGTTTGTTTGGAAAAGTGGAAAAGTGAGAAGATAAAAAAGATTTTATTTTATTTTCTTTTTGTTTGGTACGAAGTGGAAAAGTAGAGGGATGTAAAAAATGAGTTTGAGTAAATATACTCATATACCCTTCTTAAAGAATAATGCCCAATTAAAATTAAAAAGTGACAAATAACCACAGAAAAACAAAAAGCAATCATCCAAATTTATTAAAAAAATATAAATCATGTCCCAAAAAAAAAAAATCATGTCTAGTTAAAAAAAAAACAACTATCACACCCAGGCCCTAGGCAAAAAAAAAAAAAAAAAGAGGCAACATTACTGCCCAGAAAAGGGAAAAAAAAAAGAAAAAGAAAAGAAGCACTTCAGGCCCTAAAAAATAAAATAAAAAGAATAGGGGAAAAAAAAAAAAAAAAAGAAAGAAGAAAGAGGCAATGCTACTTACTGCTCAGACCAAAAAAAGAAAGAAAAAAAAAAGGGCAACTTGAAGAAGTCCATGTACACATGGGTATTTTTGTCAATCAAGAAAAAATTCGTCCTCACTCATTTTTCTCTACTTTTTGGAGAGAAAATTTTTTGGTGGGTCCGGGGAGAAAACATACATGGGTCCCACCATTTATTTTCCTTACTCTCCACCCAACTAAACACACTTTAAAAAAAATTTCCTTTCCATTTTTTCTCCAAAGTTTTCCATCTACCCTGTTTCACATTCAAACAAACACACCCTAAATTAAAGCTTCTTAATTAATTTTTGTTGTTTAGCATTTATTTGGTAGTTAAGATTTGAAAAAAAAAGATATTATTTCTTGTATCTATGACTAAGAGTATACTATCCTAAAAAAGCATTGTACTATATACTATATATACCTTTCAAATTATATAATATATAATATAAATCAAGAACAAAATTAATCAAGAAAATAATACATTTTAGGACTGACTGGATATAGTTTGAGAATTGAGATTGGGGAATATATTTAGGTGGATTTTTTTAATATTAATTAAATAATATTTATTTGACTTTCTATATTAAATTTTGTTTAGTTAAAACCCCTTTCTTATTACAGTTCTAGATATAAATTTTCAAATTAATTTTTTGTATTTTACGCTCCGTTCATTTTAATATAAAATATTTTTAGAAAAATATTTTTCATTTTATTGTGTTTGGTTGTGTACATGATAATGATGTGTCAAATATTTAACAACAATTTCATCACACAATGATCATAATGCCACACATAACTAAACCCCCCCCCCCCCCCCCCCTGCTCTAGGGGTGTCAATTCGGGTTAGCATGTCAGGTTCGTGTCGTGTTGAGGTAGGGGTATTCGACTAAATGACTCAACCCTAACCTGACCCATTTAATAACCGTGTCACGATCCTTCAACCCTAACCCGACCTATTAATAAGGTGGGTTGACCTGACCCAACCCATTTTGACACGCTTAATAAACAAGTCGTGTTGGGTTGACACGAATCTAACACAACCCATTTCAACCTGCATAATATTAAATATAACATCCATCTAGAAATAATTTTTTTTTACATCCCAAAAAGCAATGCATATATTTCAAGTATTCAACCCACATTCAAAATAATATAGTTCAATAAAAATATAACATTTATCTAGAAATAAGTTCTTTACACTCCAAAAGAAGTACATACACTTCAACCCAAATTCAAAATAATAAAATTTAACAAAAATAAAATAATATAGTTCAACAAAAATATAATATTCTTGGAACTTACTAAATGACAAGTATCAATATTGAAAGAATTTGAGCAAACAGTAGACTAATCCCAACTATAACCACGATTATCATCCATAAATTCTTTGTTGATGTCCAAATTCATAACATCTTCCACAAGCTCATCTAATTTCATTTGTGCAAGTTCTATGCCAAAAAAAAAAAAAAAGTATTAGTACTTTTAGGGTCTGTAAAGTTTCCATTTTCAATTATATCCGTTGTAAATTTTTGTAATTACTCACTTTTCTTTTTTAATTTAAAATATATGTTGGATATAAAAGGTATTTGACAAATCCAAAATAAAATAAATATTTATTTGTTATACAAGTTAAACAAGTTGTGTTAAGTGAGTCATTTCAGGTTGACACAAATAAATTAGTGTGTCAAACATGTCTATTGCGGGTTACGCGAGTTGACTCACTTATGACACGTTTCTTATCGTGTTACTTTTGGGTCGACCTGTTTATGACCCAAACCCATTAAGGCCTAACCCTAACCCGAAAAAACCCGTGTCGGGTTCATGTCGTGTTCACGGGTTGGGTCAAACATTGACACCCCTACCCCTCCTCCCCCAAAGAAAAATAACCAGATTTGAAAATCATAATCCCCACCTCATATCAAACAACCAATATCTTAGGGCCTGTTTGGTACATGTATTTAAAAACTGAAAATTGTTATTTAAAAACATTTGTGAAAATACATGTGGGTGAAAAAGTGTGTTGAAATGCGTAAAATGTTGTTTAAAAACTGAAAATGGTTGTTTGAAAATACAAACCAAACACCCCCTAAATCATCAAAGAAATAAATGAATCTCACACAACCAAATCAACACCAAAAAACCATATTGTTCTTCCCAAAATGGGAGCTTTTAGAAATCGTTTGTTGATGTCAGAATGACCAACTAGCACATGAAATAAATACCATTCCATAGATGTTGAAAATGATGGTAATCTACCCATTATCACCACTATTGTTAACTCTATTGATGTTGGGTCCCATTCTCGGTGTGTGGAGGTTAAAAGAGCACAAAAGAAAATTCCTTTTGGTTAAAAGGTGAAGAAAATGATGAGCAACCAGTCTCATTAATACTTTGAATAACTTATCGGAATTATAAGTATATTTCTAATATAGATCTTAGATCCTAGAGTCAGTGATGGTAAGAGAGAGGGATCGGAGGTGGCGGGGTTATGGAGAGGAAACTGAGAGGGTGAGAGTTGATAGGTATTGGGGTGAGAGCTGATAGGTATTGTGATCTGGGTTTTCGGCCGTTGAATGCGGTGGCAGTGGCTTGAACCGAAAGAGCTTGAACCAAGAGACATCCAACGGTTTGAGAAAGAGAAATCTAGGGGCTCTAACGGGTTTGAGAGAGAGAAAACTTGTTTGAAAAAAAAAATTATTTGTTTTTGGGGAAAATTACAAATACAACTAAATTTATTGTTTTTGGGCAAATTTCAAATAAATTTTATTTGTATTTTTTTTGAATTATTTAAGTTTAAATCAAAATTCTTCAGTTTTTTATTATTTAAGAGATACTAGAATTATTTTAGTATTTGAATTATTGTTTTTGTTTTTGATACGTTAAAATTTTTTGTTTTACTTTTTATTAATTTATATGTTGACGTGACAATTTTTAAATGCCAAATAATTTTTTAAAATATTATTTTAATAGCTACATCAGCATTTATTGTGCCAATAGACACTCCATCTGTCACATAGGACTGTTAGTGGGTTGACAACAAGGACCAAAATAAAAATGATTTTCTATTTTCAGGAACTGAGGTAGGTGCAAAATCAATTTAGAAACCGAAATGAGAATTGACCCAAAATATAGGGACCAAAGGTGTATTTTTGCCATAATTTTATCATAAAAAATTACATATTAAATTTATGATGAGACTCACAATTCATATGAGAGAGGGGAAGTACATATATAGTACTCACGAAATATTCAATAATTTTCTTAGATTTTGGATTTAAAAACCAAGTTTTGCCAAGTGACACTTAAAATTGAAAGACTCTACTTTCTTCCAGCCAGTAAGACGACTTTTCCATTAAGTGCCACATTAGTTTACTCTCTCCTAAACTTGTCTTTTGGATTGCTTGAACTTTTACACAATCTCTTCTAAACTCTTGACATTGTCTATTTCTATCTCCACTTTTTCCCGTACATTTGATCATTTGGCCTAAGTTATAGGGTTTGTCTAAGTTGATAATATTTAGGCTCTATAAAACCGTTTCCTTTATTTATTTTTCCATAAGGGTTATGTCAGTAAGAACAAATTATTATATATGCTAGGTGTTTGACAAAAGGCTTCTAATAGACATTTTATTTTTTAATTCTCATTTGTGTCTTTTTTTCTTTTTCTTTTTTGGGTTTCTATACAGATAAATCTCCTGTGGTGGAGCTTAATTAATGCTCTAAAACATTGAAAGAGAATTGCATCGTTAGCATATGCAATTAGTGCTTCCTAAGTCCAACACATTTTTTCTTTTGTTTTACTTTGTGACAATTAGTGCTATCTTTATTTAACTTCAATTGAAATAATGATTCTTTTTTGTTTTATTGAAAGTCATATGCAATTTGAAGAGCCAAGGATAAATGTTATGTTAATGGAAATTTTTTTTGATGCAGCATGTAACTACAAAAAGAATTTTCCCCTAATAAGATATTTCAAACTCCCTAGTTGGATATTGCATATCCCAAGTTATCGTCAATCCCATCCAAAGGCCATTATTGTTGACCTCCATTTTCATGTCCAAACGAGCTTGATCTTCCATTCTGACTTTCATTACCATAAATCAAGCACAAATCTGAATGTTCCTGTAAAATGTCATTTTTAAACGAAAGCTACAAAAAATTATCTAGTTCATTGATTATTATAGAATCAATATGATCATATATTCTTCATCTCATGTTACCCAAAAAAACACTCAGTTTACTAAATGAATACAGAAGTAATATCATTTCATCAAAGGGGAAAAATATACAAGTTTGTATGCTATGCTTTGGGGTGCTCTTTAGTGATAACTAGAGGAAAACCCTTTATCCAAGCAAAATTACTAATGGGATAGAATGGCACCTTGATATAAGCTTCCCAAAGCTAAACATCAGCTGCCACAGTGCCACTGTTTTGCAAATTTCATCCCAAGAAAAACCATTCTAATTGAGGAGACTTGTAATGCCTGTATACTCTTTCATCAAGCTCATTATTGGCAAAGGATTGATCATTCTCTTCACCTAAAAGAACCACACCAATATATACAAGTTAGTGTAATGACTTGAACTTTGTGGCTTTGCTCTATTTTCTCCTCCTCTATCTGGACCGCCCACCCTCCTCTAAAACCATACCATTTTATCTTATAAATCTTAAATTTCACAAACAGTTCAAAATCATGGCAGAGCCTCACTAGATGTTTCTGCTTTATTATATTTATATTAGATATCTTTGCATATATACCATCTATTAACAAACAAATGATATAATTGCCCATATTTGTGTACATAATGTCACAGATGTCTTTCATTCTAAGTGACACCTGAATAACAAAAGTATAAGAATATTGTACACAACTCAGACAATATCTTCATGATCTAATAGGTCATTTTATTTTAATTTTTATGGTAAGTCATTTCCTGATAATCCTTGCCTGAACTGAATTGAAATCTGACTCTCAGTTTTTTTAAACACCATTATATTGAGAACTACATAAAACACACAAATAACTTAAACCAGAAAATCATGCCACTCAATTTGGGTACAGAATCAAAGGTAATTAGTATACAAAAGGGTCCCTTAATTAAGATCATGTCTAGCCTATTGAACTACAAGAAATAGGAGAGAAGAGCGTATCACATAGCTAGTGCAAAAGAACAAGATTTATTTCAACTTCAAATAGAAGCAGATACGGCTTCATGTTAAGTGTTAACTTGTCATAAATCATGATTACAAATAGATCAGAGACAAGGCTCCTGCACCTTCCATATCACTGACTTGCTAACATGATTACAAATGCGTTTGCAAAAAACAATATTAAAGCCTTGTAATAAGAAAATTTAAAAGGGAATTATTCAGGATGGAAAAAATTGGGATCTGAGAAAGGGCACCCCCTTCTTTTTGCTCTGAGAAAGGGAATTACAGAAGGACAAGAAAATATATTAGATAAAATAACGTATTTTTCTCTACAATTTTGCAAATATTTGATCTGATACTTTGAACGAAATCAGACACAAAAATGGAAAATGCACTTCAATTTATCATAAATATAACCACCTATATCATCATACTAAAGTAAGAAAGAAAATAAGTAGTTAAATGCACTTCAGTTTAACGTCCATATATATATATATATATATATTGATAGAATTTAATGTCCATATTTGTTCAATCATCAAATTCCAAGGAGCCTAAAACAAAGATCCTTGCAGCAATTAATAAAGTTAATTTCGCATGGGAAGAGAACCTACCTTATAGCCTACAATATCTGCCAATTCATCTTCTGCTCAAACCAATTCACTTGAAACCCATATTCTTTTTTAATGCAGAAATTTCTCAATGCAAAGAAGCAGAAAACTAAGATAACCAAACTAAGTTAAATTTCCAATAGAAGATGATGCAGGGATCATCTATAATGAAGTTTGAAATCTCAATTTCCTTTCCCACCTGAAACACAATAAGAATGCCTCTTGCTGCTCTTGCAATCATCCTTTTCAACATCTTCATAACAAAAAAGAAACATAAGAGAAGGGCTATAGGATCTCCCTTACTTAACCATCTATAATGCTGAAAAGGCCAGTTGAAAATATGTTTACCAGATCTGAGAATGTCATAGTGGAGATACAAGCTAAAGTCCATTTTGACCAGCCAAATCTGAAACAAATACAAGAAAATTACAAAATGTCATGCGCCTACGCATAAAACAAAAACAAATTAGGACATCCAGACTCCAAACCCAAAACAACATGCATGTATCTCAAGCATCACTCTTCCCAAGAACCACGTATTATTGGCAAAATACCGATTCGTGCATAAGGTTTCTCAATAGATAGAAGCATCATTGCACACAAATTTAAATATCTGATTGGAAGCCAACTTCTAGGAATGATGGTTCACCAGGGCTGAATTGCTAATATTTTTACCCTTTAAAGGAATAACTTGTGTGATTATATTTATCATGTAAATACAAGAACACATGATACAAGAACAAAAAAAAAAAAGACTTTAAAATAAAAAGTCAAGAGTCAGAAGATCATTTAAATGCCTATAATAGAACACATTGGACAGCAGGTAAGAATAACAGAAAATAATATACACTGAAACGGTGTTGAAAACAAAATTGTATACTTGAAAAAAATTCTAGTTCTGGGAAGACATGAATTGATTCTACCAATCTTTTCTACCTATAGGTAGTATTGAGAGAGAGAGAGAGAGAGTTCCAGCTCATAGTCATCAATGTCCAGAGTTTGGTAATTTTGCCTTTCATCGTGGTTGTCATTTCTTTATATAAGAAATAAATCTTTGAAAATTGGGAAAGTTCTACTATGGTATGTTCGTTCAAAAGATCTTAATTTGAAATTTTTTAGAGTTCTTTAAAATTTTGCAACTTCAGAAAAATTCTAAATCAAAGTAATATATAAATCTTTGTCAGTCTGTTATAGGCTTGTGAAAAGAAAATCTTACAGACACCATCACATGAAACCAACATCTTGATCAACTTGCTAATACCTGGATTTTCATAAGCAGCTTTTACAAACACACACACACCAAAATTCAATGAGTGAGAGTCTAGGAAATTATTAGAGAATTTAAAAAAATTAGGAAAAAAAAATGCAGCAATAGTCCAAAGTCCAAACCATAATAAAAAAGAAGTCATAGACTTAAAAAATGTCTATTCCAACAATACTAAGGAATCATTCCCTACAAAATTGTAAAATCAGATAATAATCTTCACCTCTATTTGGCAGCCAAGGAAAAGAATAACACCAAGTTGAAAGTTGATTGAGAAAAATACAGAATAGCATATTACCAAAGGTATTAAAACAGAAAATTTTGTGAGATAATACTGATAACCAAAAAAATAAATAATAAAAACAAATCATAGTTCAGCAACAACAAGCCTTACTAAGAGTGATAATAAACTTAACCTGGTGGGGCATCATATTCTATAAAAAGAAATAACCTGGTGGGGCATCAGAAACCCCGTCACTGTATGCAACAATTATCAGACCATCACTCAGAATTTGCAAAAATAAATAAATAAAAGAGAGAGAGAGAGTGAGAAAGCAAACCTTGCAGCGAGTTAGGAAGAAACGGCGTCGTACCACTTGCAAACATTGGGGAAAGAGTCACCAAAACGGCAGCGTATACCTTGATGTCATCCTTGGTGATATTGTCCCCGGAAACATAGGATTTTCCGGAAAGAAACTCGTCGAGAGATTTGAGGCCTGAATCGGTGTGGAGATCTGAGAAAATGATAGCCATTGGATTTGGATTCGATCTAATCTGAGTTTGAAGTTGAGTTGAGTTGAGTTGTTTAAACAAATCAGACCATCACTTTTCTTTTTCTTTTTTTAAACAAAGGAAATTGTTGTTTAAACAACGTTCCAAAACGTGGCCTTAACTTTCTTTTTCTTTTTTTACTCTTTCTTTTTACTTGGGGCTGGGCCACTGAAGATGAGCCCAAATCAAACCCATCAACATTTGATGAGTCAAATGCCAAACCTAAGTCTGATCCATTTTCTGTATCCATTGGAACTCCCAAACCTGATTGCAAAGAATGGTGCCTATTAATGTCTTGAAAGATTATGGGGTTTTGAGGAGGAGGAGGGCAATTGCATTCTACATGGACTCCTATTCTACAGGGACCAATTTCTCTGGATGAATGAGAATGAGAAGGGCTGAAAGTTTCACAAAGGATCTCAACATGATTCCGATCAGTTAGTTTCAAGTCCCAAAATAGTTCCTGCAATGAGCTCTGAGGTCTACACGAAAAACACAGATGCCCAAACCTCCTATGTTTTCCAATTAATATTCTCTCAAACGTTCGTTCACTACCATTGATGGAAATGATGACATCACAATAAAAAAAACAAAGAAAATCATAATAAAAATCACCATAAGAATCTTGTATTCCAAAAGCAATACAGAGAGCAATTGTTGGAAATTCGGGACCAATCGAGAATGATATTAAATTTCCATCCCTTTGATGGTTGAACCAATTTGGAATATCATTCTCATCTCCTGTTACCACAAAATTATATTCACAAAGGTGGGTTTGCCACTCAAAAACTTTTGTAGATGAGTGTGGAAACATTAACATGTGGCTTGTTACACCTAAACATGGTGGTAGATTTGGTGGAAGCCCAATGATTTCTGGAAGCAGCTGCATGCAATTAGCAAATTCAACAAGTTACATCTTAGCAAATCATGTAGTATTTGTGAAGGTAACACAAATAGTTTCTTAATATCTTTAAGAGAGAGATATACCTGAAAGAATGATTGTAAATCCAGCGAGTGGCAAGAACTTACATCTACATTTCTTATACTATGTGGAATCCTTGGGATTTCCCGAAACTCATTGCAATCTCTAATAATAAGCGTATGTAATCTCTCACATCTGCTCATGCTTTCTGGGAGGGTGACAACTTCGCTTTTGTAGATTTTTAAATCTTCTAGTGTGAGGGGGCAACAATAATTCAAAATAAATTCTATTTCTGAGCGAATTTCAAAGCCAAAAAGTTGTAGTTGTTGCAACATTTGAAAAACATATTTGGAAGAGCAACCAAGAGAATTGCACATTGGTTGTCTATCAATCTCCACATTCTTTGGAAATATGACATTGCCATGAAGTTCAAGCGTCTCTATATGTTGTAAATTATAGATGCTACTCGGAAGATATGCCTCTCCCGAATTTGATGATACACTTAAGTGCTTAAGCCCAATCAAATTCCCAAATGACAGAGGCAACTCCTTAGTATAGCTTCCCTTCAGAAATAAATCTTCAACACCTTTCATTTCGTGCAAGATAGTTGGGAAGTTCTTAAGCCTCTCGTAGGCATCCAGATTAAAAGATGTAAGAGATTTCATCGTGAGACAGTTCGGAAGAGTTTCAAGTTTTTTGCAACCGCCGAGGTTCAACACTTTAAGCTTATCAAGACGCCCTACGGAGGCATCAATCTCAACTAAATTTTCACAATCAATAAGTTTCAATTCCGTTATGTTTGGGGACATTGATAAGTCAGGTATTTTCGTAATCAGATTGCACCAACTAAAGTCCACATATGTCACAGATACAAAATTCTGTATAAAAAAAATTTGAAAGTTAGAACATGGTTTAATCTTTAAAGAAGTATACATAAATAAATAAAAAATTAAAAACTTTGAAAAAATAATAATTTATAAATGCTAATGATCATACCTGATTGAGTGGTTCCTTTAATAGGCTACGAGGCATGTTGAGCACAACCAGTTTTTTAGGAAAAAAATTTGGTGGCCACGAAGAAAATGGATATTCACGCCAATCAAGCAAGCTTAATCCATTGGGAAGACATTCAAGGGGTCCATTGCAACAACGTACTTTACGAATCAAAAGCAATCTAAGATTTTTCATCTTACAAAATTGTGCCTTTATTTGCACCTCTACTAATTCTGATTTAGGAGGCCACAATATTATGCTTCGAATTTTATCTGAACCCTAGTGGAACAATAGGGTAAGTGAATCACCAAAACATATAATAGTTAATAAATTTTAAACAAAAATCATATTTAGAATAAATAAATAAAAAAAGGGAAAAAATAGTAATACATCTTTCATGTGAAGTAAAGGGAGGAAGTGAATCAAAACAACATACATACCATATTTTCAGTTACTACATCAAGAGCTTCCTCATAACACCATAGTCTGCTACGTTCCCCAGGCTTTTGTGGTGCTTCTTGTCGAACAATGTCCATACCCATTTGTTGCAATAAGTCATGCATCGACAAATTATAATTATCTTGATCAATAGTCAAGAGACACTTATTAATAAGTCTTCGAATACCATATTCTGGGTTTAAACCACAAGCTTTCAGTACATCCTTAATCATATTATAATTCATGTTATATCCCTTGAAGAAACATGCAATATCAAGGAAAATATTCCGTTCATTTTCAGTTAATCCTTCATAACTTCTCTTTAGTATTTTTTGAATATCTTCATGAAGATTTGTTTTATAATAATCTAACGCATCATTCCATTCATGTATAGGTTGCTCACACAAATCACGACCCATTACTTTTAGAGCTAGAGGAAGGCCTTTGGCATAACTTATAGCTTGTTTCTCAAGTTCCAAATAATCTTCAGGGACTTCGTTACTTGGGAAGGCATGCATACGAAAGAGTTCAATAGCTTCGTCTTCATCTAATTCCTCAACCCCATAGTCATAGGTTGAAAGACCATTTCGATTAACTAGCAAGCTTTTATATCTTGTTGTCAAAATGATTCTACTTCCAAATGCAAAGCCTTCACATTTTCCGACCAATGTTTCTATCTGGTCGGCATTATCCACGTCATCAAGAATTATAAGAACCTTTTTTAGGCGAAGAATTCTATTTATCCTTGGGGTTCCTTCATATATAGTACTCACCCTCAAATTCTTATCCTCTGAGATACCCTTAAGAAGTGCCTCTTGTAAATGGATTTTGCCTTGCTCTGTCTTTGACCACTCTCTAACATTCCCTACAAAACTCTTTGCTTTGAAATGATTTGAAAACCTATCATAAATAGCTTTTGCAATTGTAGTTTTGCCTATTCCACCAAGGCCAGTGATCCCTACCATGCGAACATCATTTGATTCAATATCTAAAAGTTTTGCTACCGCCTCCACACGAGAATTTATTCCAACCAGCTGCACTGTAGCATCATTTGATGGCATCTGAATGAATTCAGAATTTAAGATCTCTTCAACAATTTTTTCGACAAGTTCAGATTCAGTGCAACTGTCATTCATAGAGCATTTAATTAACACATGTAACGAGTTGGACTACAAAAAATAAATAACATAAACTGAATGCAAGACGTTTAATTTTTACATCACAGTTGAAGTGTTGTTAGATGAAGTAAGCGACACGTAACTTAGATTGAAAATTTTTATTTAATTCATTTTTTTGGGTAGCAATTAGCTTTTGGGATGAAGTGGCATTAAAAGTCCACTTAGATGACAACATAATCTTACTGGATCTCACTACATGCTTAGAAAAAATGAATTAAGTTTTTTTCTTTAAAATTTTTCCAAATATTATGAGGGGTGAAATTCCTAATTAATAATGGCAAGTAATCTAATATTAAGTTCTTTTATTTCCATCTTTAATCTATAGCTAACTAGCTTAGCATAAATGATTCTTCTCAAAATTTAAAAAAAAAAAAAAAGGCATTGTATAAAAGATATGACAAGAAAATTTTACTTTCATAATTTAGTAAAATTTAAAGAGAAAATAAAAGCTAACAATTAATTCTAGTTGTTGTTTAATTAACAATAAAATTTAATGGACATCACAAAACCATTAAAAATCTTGAAGATCAACAAACAGAAGTACGTAGTATTATACAAATACCTGTTTTTGTCGTCCCAGCCAGAAATATTGGCAGCGTTAGTTAAAGCCTCCCTCCACCTTTGTACCTTTGTCTTATCTTTAATTTTTTTTTCAAGCTTAGTCAGCGCTTTTCCAAAATCCCCTTTTTGCTTACGAACTTCAGATGGTTCCACTTGATAGAAAACTGGTAACACTTTTTTGGTACACTCAATAATCTTTGCAAGTTCATCCAAACACCAACTAGAGGATGCATAATTTTTAGAAAATACAATTATTGATATGCTTGAGTTTTCAATAACTTTGAGAAGCTCTTCAGAAATGTTTTCTCCCCTATGAAGGTTATCATCAATGAAAGTTCGAATACACTGTTGAGTTAGAGCCTTATGTAAATGGCTTACAAAACCATGGCGAGTATCTTCACCTCGGAAACTCAAGAAAACATCAAAGTCCTTGGGTTGGTGAGATGAGGCCATTGGGATTCACGAGCAGAAAGATGAAAAAAGTTGAAAGGAGGAGGAGAAGGAAAGTTGTGAAAGCGGTGTCAAAATAAAGTGTGGAAAGTGAAGGACAAATTAGGAATTGAGGGTGAGTGAATGGATGTAGTCTCGCATTCAAAAAGTGACACGCATTTTACATGAATTGCAATATCCTGGAAGTTTCTGAGTAAAGCCCAAAATAATTCTTTGAACTTTCAACGAACCATACCGGGGTCACTGCTAGTCAAAAATAATGAAAAATTAAAATCTTTTTAGCTGGTCAAAAATAACATAAAATTTACTTAAAAAGCTTGTGAAAAGTAATGTAAAAAGAACTTTATAATGAATGGGTTACAATATTCACTACAAAGAAAAAAATTGGTCACAAAGTAATATGATAAGAAGTTGTTTGTCCTCTTTTATGTTCTAACGAAGGTTTCTGGAAAATTTTTTGCAATCTGCTCCTAAAACGTCAAATGAAAGGTTGGAAATTTCATACACCATACCAAACTTGTTTGTCCTTTCCCTCTCACAGAGTGCTTGGTAGGGCAAAGAATTGATTGAAAATTTCTACAATTACACTGTTGTCCTCAAAAATTGTGCGAATCTACTCTCTTTTTCTCTTTGAATTAACACAACACAATATTTCATGGAGGATTGAGATTCTTTGACATTAATACTATTTGGTAGAAAAAAAAAAAAGGAGAGATTCGGGTTAGAAACTTTCACATTACATAACATTATTCTGTAGTTTGCTCCTTAAAAGTTGTGCCCATCTCTCTCTCTCTCTCTCTCTCTCTCTCTCTCTCTCTCTCTCTCTCTCTCTCTCTCTCTCTCTCTCTCTCTCTCTCTTTGAAATTAGCACCATGTTTTTGGATGCTGAGATTGATACAATAATTTTTCATTAATTGCAATATCATGAAAGTTTCTGGGTAAAGCCCAAAATAACTCCTTCAACTTTCAACGAACCATACCGGGGTCATTGTAGTCAATCAAACTATGTGATACACGTAGATGTCCCTCTTCCACGCAATCTTATACAGCTGTTCCACTAACTTTAAATCATGTTAAAGCTTGATTGACAGAGAGACAAATCCAGGGGCTCTAGCGGGTTTGAGAGAGAGAAAACTTGTTTGAAAAAAAAAATTA
This sequence comes from Quercus aquifolioides, assembly GCA_019022515.1. Classification (NCBI taxonomy): domain Eukaryota; kingdom Viridiplantae; phylum Streptophyta; class Magnoliopsida; order Fagales; family Fagaceae; genus Quercus; species Quercus aquifolioides. The sequence continues at coordinate 6,760,277 of CM032333.1, forward strand.
TTTATTTTTGGGGCAAATTACAAATACAACTAAATTTATTGTTTTTGGGACAAATTTCAACTAAAATTTATTTGTTTTTTTTTTAATTATTTTAGTTTAAAAAAATCAAAATTCTTCAGTTTTTTATTATTTAAGAGATACTAGAATTATTTCAGATTTTGAATTATTTGTTTTGGTTTTTGATACATTAAAAAAAAAAAAAAATTACTAATTTATATGCCGATTTTTAAATGCCAAATAATTTTTTTAATATTATTCTAATGAGAAATGATATGTCCACAACATTTTTATAACAAATCTTAAGTAGCAGGTTGTTACTGGTTGTTATTGTTGGGCAAAAAAGTAATATTAGTGTTAGGTTCAAATTTGAACCATTAACAACTAACCACCTGTGATTTGTTGTAAAAATATTGTGAACGTAGCATCTCTCTTATTCTAATAGCTACATCAGCAGTTATTGTGCAACAACGCACTCCGTCTGCCACGTAGGACTTTTCAATTAGTAGGTTGACGACAATGACCAAAATAGAAATGATTTTCTATTTTTAGGGACTGAGGTAGGCACTAAAGTATAATTTTACCATAAGTTTATAATAAAAAATTACAAATTAAATTTATAGTGAGACTCACCATGCTTTTTTTTTTTTTTTTTTTTTGCTGAATGACAGGGACCATGCATTTGTTATGACAGGCATGATGTTCATGTATTCAGACTTCTTAATTAGATTTTAATGCAATCCTATTCTTGGTGAGGTTTAGGTGAGCACTGTTTACGTACGTTTTATAAGTTAACAATTTTTGCAATAATTATTAATTTTATTTCCAATCTTTAAGATCGTTCAAAAATTGCAACATTTTCATATAGCAATTTGCAATAACTCGATGATATTTCAAACTGGCAATGTCGTCTATGTCCCACACCATACTGATGAGTCTGATAATTTTTTTTATTTTATTATTATTATTATTATTTTTTATTTTTTTGTGTGTTGAGAATCAGATAGATGATTGAATTAAATGTTGCCATTTGTGAATGCAGTGAGAAAAGGGTTGCCCTTAATTTACGGTTACTAGCTAGTTTGTGTGATTGTGAGAGACCCACGACCGATCGTTTTGTCCGTTGATACAAACTGCAATTGACTGACTCAAGGTCAAGGTGTTAAATTGTGGTCCTGGTGCATGCAATTTCTCAAAATCAGGACCACATATATTTGATGTATGTGACGTTACTTGGTAAAGACCAATTACACGGTAGCATATAATTTCAAAATAGTTAGGTGGGTTGTCCTTTTAGATGGCAATTTTACTCACAGAGCATCTTCTTGTTCACATATGACCTTGCCTTAGTGGTCCACTGATTAGGTTAGGTTAGGTAAGCAGTACTTTTCAGGATTAAGTGGCATACCAGAGATTAAGTCAGATCTGGAGCTGCATAAAAGATACCGTTTATGCCAACTAATCTGGGAGTGACACATCAACCAACAAATTTAAACTTAATACACCTTATTACATGCAATTATAACCCAATTAAAACCTCAAATATTCCTCAACCACGTTCAAAACTTCTTCTTCAAACAACAAACTAAAGGCAAACTTTCCTCCTCATCCTCACATTGGAGCTTCATTCCGCCAATCATCACCGGAGTTGTTATTGGGGCCTGAAAAAGATATCGCATCCACTATTAGTCTAATGTTACAATCTCAAGGTTAATTTTCTCTTGATTTGGTGGTTTTCTCCTATTTTTAATTTCGAAATATCAATGGGTTTGGGTTTTTTTGGCCGTCATGTCACTTGATTTGGTATGGGTTTTGCTGTTTTTCTTATTGGATTCTTAAATCTTATTTAAATTTCCTTTATTGTTGGTTTAAATTGCAAATCATTTCACTGCTAGCAATGGAACCAAATACCAGTACTGCATGGGAGACATATATGAGCATGCTGTGAAGTTTATTATAACTTTAACAAACTATAGCTTTTTGTTCGGATAACAAGAGCATGAACCTGCATGCCAACACTTTTAGGTCCTGGAGGTTGGGGCCAAATGATATAATTCTAGTTAGCCTCTCCACTATCTGAAAGCTCTAAAATATTTTCTGGTAATCAAATAATCTAATTTAAAGAGGTCATCCATTGGAACCATAATTTCATAAAATAGTGGTCGTAACTGTATTGACTTTATTCATGGTTTGAAACTTTCAGAAAAGAATTGGAATAAGTTAAAACTCTGTTAGCCAAGTTGTAATGCGTAGACTTAATTATGTTTAGTTTCAACCTCCAAGTATCCATAAATGTCTTTTTTAATGTGATTTTTCTGTCTAAAATCAAGAGAAGAAAGTGGCGTGCTTCTGGCGCTGCTATTTGAAAAGACAAAACAAAGCGTCAAAGCCTCAGTGTAGCTTTGTAGGGTTATTCATACAGATCTAACTTTCTAATACTCAACAGCAGCAAAGAGTGTACTTTTGCAGTTAAGGAAGCAGATGACAAACTACGTTTTCAAACTTTTGGTTATAGGATTATAAGTAATCAGTGTAGTCCTGAAAATTTGAAAATAGAATTTCAATCAAAACCCACTCTGTTAATAATTTTTAAGCTAAAATGCATTTTAGACACCTTCAAAGTTTAGAGTTGTATCCACACATATAAGAAGTAATTAAAAAACAAAAAATTCCTTTAGTATTATATGGTTAGGCTGGGATGAATAGACAAACTAGAAATCATATAACTTTGCTTCTCCTTCTTGATCACTGCAATCATAGGTAATTCATATTATCAATATGCAATTTCAAGAAAATGATTTTTTTTTATTTAAAAAAAAAATTAGTATCTAAACCTCTTTGAGTATCTGACTATTATATCGGACATATGCATTCTCTATCCCACATACACCAAGTTATCATTACAAATGATTATTTTATTAATTTATTTAAGCCCAAAAACTGAAAATATTTAAATTCAATTGACTAAAATGACAATTATTCAAAGTTAATGAACTGAAATGACAATATTTAAACATTGTGGACTAAGATGACAATTGATAAAAGTTAATGGACTAAAATAACAATTGGTGAAAGTAATACGATATAAAGTAGATTTTTGCCTTGAATTTTCTTTTAAAAAATGGCCAAAATATGTGGTTAGACTTTGAAGTTTACCAAGTGGACGCTTTTCGCTCTTGAAATTTCAAATAATTGTTATTAGTCCCTAAAGTCTTTAGTTTAGCTAGCTTTTTTTTTTTTTTTTTTTTTTATTATGGAAATTTTAGCTTGGTTTTGATTTGATGAAAACCCATTTCAAACGGATTTGGCTTTGATCTTTGATCTTCCGTAGGCCTTGTGTTTTTTAATGTCTTATTCGTTAATATTAAAACTATTGTCATGTCGCTATTAAATGACTAAATGTTATGGCATTGTTCAATCAGCCGCATAGAAAATGAGAATAATATCTATTGATAGAATGATCCTTAATTATTTTTGAAACATTATGAACTGATATCGCTCATTTGAAACTTTAAAAGTTTAAAGTTAGAAGGTGCTCACTCTATAATCTTTAATTTCTAAAGGGGCCTAGAAAATTAACTCCTCCTAGGCGCTGGGTGTTGGATCTCAGGTCATGGGCCTTCCAAACCTATGGGGTTGACATGAAAGGCTAATGGACCTATTCAAACCCACCTGCTTAATTCATCAGATTATATATTGATAATAACTTTATTATGATAAAAACTTAAAAACATACAATTCAAATAATTTATTGATAATATAGCGATTAATATTTAATTTTTTAGAAATTTTATAAGCATAGAAGAGATAAGAAGAAAATATAATGCAATAGTGAATTTGTCAAATTTTATTTCTAATAAAAAAAATATTAAATAAGATTATAGCGGCGCAATTGAGTTTTGGAATTATTGTAACCAAACAACACCAGATGCTGAGATGCGCATAGTATTTTAATTATAACAAGTGTTTGTTTAGTGTTACGAAATATGAATAATTAATTTGCGCAGAGTTGAGTGGTTGTGTTGTGGGACATGGATCAGTCAGACCAATGGAACTATGGTCTTTAAAAAAGCTTAAAGACTAAATTTTGAGGCGGTGAAAGACAATTTTTTTTTTTTTTTTATTGAATTGTTGACTTGAATTCTTATTAAACTAATCTATGAACACAACAAAAATTCTTCTTAATACAATTAAAGACTACTAAGTTGAGTTGATTTATTAAATAAAAGAATGAGCTGCGCAATTGAATGAGAGATTAGTAGATGAATAGTTGCTTAATTACCACCTAGAAAAAATTTCTTGGAGTAGACACTGCCCTAACCCAAGAACCAAATCATGGTTCAATAACCAAATTGCGGTCACTGTTGAGGTGAAAAATACCATCTTTGGGCTTTAACACTTTGTTCAGAAGTTGTTCAAGTCATACAACATTTGTATCTTGGAGAGACAAGTTAGAGAATGTCTATATCGATCACAACGTTTAGCCAATCGAGGGCTTAAATCTCATTTTAAAGAGGGTGAGCGTCATACCATGGCCAAAATTTTGTTGTGTAATTATCTCAAATAAGATTTATCGAGAAGTGTGTCTATTCAATTTCTCTTGTTCTATTTCCAATTTCCTTGTGTTTGCACCAATTAAATTTTGCGCTTATAATGAGTGTTAATGTTAAGATGTATTTCTACATAAATTTGACAAAATAATGTTCACATAAATTGAACCCATACTCTCACATGATTATACCTCATAGGATTGATGTCATATTCTAACCACCTTGATGAAAGAAAAGTGAGAGGATCCCATATTTTCCCTTAATTAATTTGTGCATGGTCTTCCTGAGTCGCATGTAAAGGAATTTTACATATTGAAGAGACTGAATATGTGTTCATGAGCGTATAATTTTAGTCTCACTGTGCTTTATATTATGCATGGTGTTGGAATCATTCTTTTTTTTTTTTCTTTTTTTTTAGTGTTATTTATTTATTTATTTACATTCTAATTGAAGAAGAAGAAAACCCTGAAACTAATTTCAAGATTATTGGGAAAGTTCGTCACACTTAACTTAATTGCCAATAAGAGTAATATTACACGTGTTCTATTTTTAATAACAAGCTACTGAGCTCATTACACTTAAGTGCTGCGACACCGTTTCATTAAATCCTTTAGCAAATCTATAGCAAAACGGTGCCGTATCAATGGAATTCATTAATTCACTATAAAAAAAATAAAAAGAAGTTAAGTTGATAGAAAATGATGAGGAAGCAAGCAATGACATGAAGAGGCTAGAGAGGCATGTAATTGTGGCAATTTGGTGTATTCAAGAAAACAATCGCACAAATGCTTGAGGGTGTATTTGAAGTTTTTGTGCCCCCAAGTCCTTCATTGTACGTATAATCACTCTCAGTCGAAAGGTAAGCATTTGAGATAGATGATAATAGGTTACGTTGTAAATAACTGCGTGTTGACCAGTTCCTTGCTGTATGTTACGGTCATCTGTGGTGCAGGTGAAAACAGTGGGAAGGAGAGAAAGAAGCAGAAGTATATATAAGCAAGAGAAAACAACAATGAGGAAGTGTTGAAGAAACCATTGCACAGGTTTTTGGGTTCATGAGTTAGAAGGAAATCCACGACAACCTTTATAGAAGAAAATGTTTGGTTGGTTTTAAACTTGGTTTTAAATCTTGTAATATGATCCATTGTCTTTTTTCTTGGCCTGAGTCTTCTTCGGATATATAATAAACTAACAAAAAATTGTTTGGAAAATGTCAAACTAGTAACATTAATTAGCGTCAAGAATGCATGGATACCTATCCAATGTGAATACTTTTGAATACCTTAAGATACCTTTTCAACACCACTCTTTTAAGGGTCTATTTGGTTGGAGGAGTGGAAAAGTAGGAAGAAAGAAAATGGTAAGAGGATAGAAAATATTTTCTTTTCTTTTCTTTTCGTTTGGTTGGAAGTTGAAAAGTGGAGGGATGAAAAAAATGAGTTTGAGTAAATATACTCATATACCTTTGTTAAAGAATAATGTCTAATTAAAACAAAAAAGTAAAAATAACCACAAAAAAACAAAGAGCAATCACCCAAATTTATTTAAAAAATATAAATCATGTCCCCAAAAAAATCACCCTAGGAAAAAAAAAAAAAAAAAAAAAAAAACCATGCCCAAGCCTTAGAAAATCAAAAGAAAAAAAGAATAGTAAAAAAAAAAAAAAGAAGAAGAAAGAGGCAACGTTACTTACTGCTCAGACAAAACCAAAAAAAAAAAAAAAAAACAAACAAACAAAAAAAAGGCAATGACTATCACACCAAGGGTATGCATTGGTAACATTTATTTATTTATTTATTTTTTTGAGAAACATTGGTAGCATTTATTTGATAGTTAAGATTTTAAAAAAAAGATATTATTTCTTCTATCTATGACTAAGAGTATACCATCTCAAAAACGCATCCTATATATACCTTTCAAATTATATAACATATAATATAAATCAAGAACAAAATTAAATCAAGAAAATAATACATTTCAGGACTGACTGTATATAGTTTGAGAATTGAGATTGGGAATATATTTAGGTGGATTTTTTTAATATTAATTAAATAATATTTATTTGACTTTATATATTAATTTTTTTTTTAGTTAAAACCCCTTTCTTATTACATTTTGAGATATAAAATTTCTAATTAATTTTTTGTATTTTATGCTCCATTTATTTTGATGTAAAATATTTGTAGAAGTAAAATATTTTGCAAGTGAAATATTTTTAGGAAAATATTTTTCATTTTATAATGTTTGGTTGTGTACATGAAAATGATGTGTCAAATATTTAACAACAATTTCATCACACAAAGATCATAATGCCACACATAACTAAACCACCCCCCCCCCCCCCCCCCCCCCCACCCCCTCCAAAAAAAAAAAAAAAAAAAAATCCAGATTTGAAAATCATAATCCCTAACTCATATCAAACAACCGAAATCAAAATCATCAAAGAAATAAATGAATCTCACACAACCAAATCAACACCAAAAAACCATATTGTTCTTCCCAAAATTGGAGATTTTAGAAATCGTTGGTTGATGTCAAAATGACCAACTAGCACATGAAATAAACCCCATTCCATAGATGTTGACAATAATGGTAATCTACCCATTATCACCACTATTGTTAACTCTATTGATGTTGGGTCCCATTCTTGGTGTGTGGAGGTTAAAAGAGCACAAAAGACAATTCCTTTTGGTTAAAAGGTGAAGAAAATGATGAGCAATTGGTCTCATTAATAATTCGAATAACTGATCGGAATGATAAGTATATTTCTAACATAGATTTTAGATCTTAGAGTCAGTGATGGGTGGGTGAGAGGGATCGGAGGTGGAGAGGAAACTGAGAGGCAGAGAGAGCGTGGGAGGGTGAGAGCTAATAGATATTGGGGTGAGAGCTGATAGGTATTGTGATCTGGGTTTTTGGCCATCGAATGCGGTGGCAGTGGCTTGAACCGAAAGAGCTTGAACCAAGAGACATCCAACGGTTTGAGAGAGAGACAAATCCAGGGGCTCTAACGGGTTTGAGAGAGAGAAAACTTGTTTGAAAAAAAAATTATTTGTTTTTGGGGCAAATTACAAATACAACTAAATTTATTGTTTTTGGGCAAATTTCAACTATATTTTATTTGTAATTTTTTTTTTTTGAATTATTTCAGTTTAAATCAAAATTCTTCAGTTTTTTATTATTTAAGAGAAACTAGAATTATTTTAGTATTTGAATTTTTTTTTGATACATTAAAATTTTTTGTTTTATTTTTTATAAATTTATATGTTGATGCGACAATTTTTAAATGCCGAATAATTTTTTAAAATATTATTTTAATAGCTACATCAGCATTTATCGTGCCAATAGTGCACTCCGTCTGTCACGTAGACTGTTAGTGGGTTAACGACAATGACCAAAATGAAAATGATTTTTTGTTTTCAGGGACTGAGGTAGGAGCAAAATCAATTTAGGAACCAAAATGAGAATTGGCCCAAAATATAGAGACCAAAGGTGTATTTTTGCCATAATTTTAAAATAAAAAAATACAAATTAAATTTATGGTGAGACCCACAATTCATATGAGAGAGGAGAAGTATGTATATGGTACTCACGGAGTATTCAATAATTTTCCTAGATTTTGGCTTTAAAAACCAAGTTTTGCGAAGTGGCACTTAAAATTGAAAGACTCTCTACGTTCTTCTAGCCTGTAAGACTTTTCCATTAAGTGCCACATTAGTTTACTCTCTCCTAAACTTGTCTTTTGGAATGCCTAAACTTTTACACAGTCTCTTCTAACCTCTTGACATTGTCTATTTCTATCCCCACTTTTTCCCATACATTTGATCATTTTGCTATGAACTCATTTGGCCTAAGTTATAGGGTTTGTCTGAGTTGATAATATTTAGGCTCTACAAAACCATTTCCTTTATTTATATTTCCATAAGGGTTATGTCAGTAAGAACAAATTATTATATATTCCAGGTGTTTGACAAAAGGCTTCTAATAGGTATTTTATTTTTTAATTCTCATTTGAGTCTTTTTTTTTTTTTTTTGTTTCTATACAAATAAATCTCCTATGGTGGAGCTTAATTAATGCTCTAAAACATTGAAAGAGAATTGCATGGTTAGCATATGCAATTAGTGCTTCCTAAGTCCAACACATTTTTTCTTTTGTTTTACTTTGTGACAATTAGTGCTATCTTTATTTAACTTCAATTGAAATAATGCTTCTTTTTTGTTTTATTGAAAGTCATATGCAATTTGAAGAGCCAAGGATAAATGTTATGTTAATGGAAATTTTTTTTGATGCAGCATGTAACTACAATTTTTTTTTTTGGGCTCAATGACAATTATTGTTGCCCCTATATAACTTCAAGTGAGTTGATGCTTCCTTATTTTCTTTATTGAAGTCATCTATAATTTCTGGAGCCAAGGATAAGTGTAATATTTTATGGAAAATTGCATTGATGTAATATACATACATGCATGCATGCATGCATACATACATACATATATATATAAGCTGAGCGTAGAACTTATTGTTGCTAAGCTCCTATTGCGCCACCTCATTGCCACATCATTAGTTACGAAATTATTATTATCTTTTTTTACAAAAATATGTATAAATAGATTATTGATTTTACACATTCATCTTGGGCAGTTTTAAAATTACATATAACTTTGTCTTTACATATTTATCTAGTTTAATTTAAATTTTTATAACTAAAAAATCAAAAATCAAAAACCAAAAACAATGTCTATACATACAGTGGCGACGCCACGTCTAAGTCAGGTGTTCCCAGGAACACCCTAACTTGAAAAAAATAAAAAAAAAATAAAAATTTATACTTAATCTTAATTAGGAACACCCTGATCACAAAATTAGGAACACCCTCAAATTAAAAAAAAAAAAAAAAAAATTCTGTTCTACTTCCAAGCAAAAAAAAAAAAAAAAAGCCCAAAAAAAATTTGAACTAAAATCTGAAAAAAAAAAAAAAAAAAAAAAAAAAAAAAAAAAAAAAAAAAAAAAAAAAAAGTAATAGAGCAAGCCCACGGCAAGCCAAGCCCACGGCGAGCCCAATAGATTACACAGGTAGCCCGTAGCCCACGGATTCTCCCAAAAAAAAAAAAAAACACAAACAGAGAACAGAAATCAACCCACGCCACGGTCACTTCACTGCCAGAGAAATCAGAAACCAAACCCCAAACCCCAATACAAGCAGTCCATCAGCAAAGCAAAACAAACCCCAACTAAGTTAGTGTTTATCTCAAAAAAAAAAAGCACCCAATACAGAGAAAACAAAAACAAACCCCACCATACATTGATACACTGCCCACCGCCCACGGACCGTCGCCGTCGTCGCAGATACACTGCCCACAAACCCCAGCATACACTGAATCACTGATACAAACCCCAGCAGAGAAAACCGCTCGGCGTCGCCGTCGCAGTCTCGCAGATCGGTGCTTGCCGCTCGCCGCTCGCCGCCTCGCCCTCATCGCAGTCTCGCAGTGGTCGCCGTCACAGATCGCAGTCGTCGCCGTCGCAGATCGCAGATCGCAGTCTCACCGCTTGGACCTCGGTGCTCGCCGCTCGGATCTCGGTGCTCGCCGGTCGGACCTCGTGCTGGGTATTTCTCTCTCTTTACTCTTTTTCTCTCTTTTTCTCTAAGTCTCTCAGTTTCTCTCTTCTCTTTGCAAAACTGAAATGAACTCTCTCTCTCTCTCTTTACTCTTGACTTTAATACCGGTTACACTATCTCTCTCTACAATGATTATATAATTTAAATTTATATGCTTTTCAGCTTTTGCCTGCTTTTTTTTTTTTTTTTTCTTTTTGAATTTGTCCTTATCTATCCTATTGGTCAGTGTGTTGGTGTAATGGTGTTGGTGAACACCATTACACCAACACACAGACCAATAGTATTAGGACAAATTCAAAAAGACAAAAAAAAAAAAAAAAAAGCAAAAGCAAGCAATTGGTCAGATTGGCTGACCGAATTGCTTGCATTTGCCCCTTTTTTTTTTTGTTTTTTGTTTTTTTTTTAAATTTGGCCTTATCTTCCCTGTTGCTTGTTGGTGTTGGTTTTTGTGTAACGTGTGTTGCAATGTTGGTGTCGGTCAATGTGTTAGTAATATATTAATTGTCTTTTAGTGTGAAGTAAATTGTTTATTGTGATTGTGAAATTTTCTGATTGGCAGGTTATTGTTTGTGATTGTTGATTAGCAGTGTAATGTGCTACACATTATACTGTTTTAATTATTGTGATGCACATAGAATGTGTAACGTGCATAAGACAAATAAAAGACAAACAAATATAATAAATTAAAGTAGTATAATTAATAACAAACAAATTAAAGTAATATAGTTTATTGTTATGCTAAATAACAATAATTAAAGCTACATAATTAAATTAACTAATACATTATAAAAGACAAATAAATTAAATTATGTTAAGCTAAATAACAATTAATAATTTTATAATTAATGCAAGAATAATAATTTCAAATAAACATATAGTTTATTGTTTATTCTTTTGCTAGAATTATGAACAAATATTTGATAAGAAAATCACGTACCCAAGATTCATCTCCTGTGCAAGATTCATCTCCTGTGTAAGATTCATCTACATCTTCTAAGCGAATTCGTATTGACTTTAATTTAGAAAATCTTCCTTCAGATCCTGGGCTACGACAAAAGATATCATCTTATCATCCTAATAATCATGATGAAATCAGAAGATATTATTTAACAAAAGGCCCTTGTCAACCAGTTGTTCAGGATTACCCTGTATCATATTTTTCTGGAAAGCCCCGTAAATTTAGATCGAAATGGTATAAAAATAGAAAGTGGTTGGAATATAGTATAGACAAGGATGCGACATTTTGTTTTTATTGCTACCTATTTGGGCAAGATGTTGGTAAGCAAGGGGGAGGGGAGACTTTTGTAACGAAGGGATTCAAACTTTGGAATCAAGTTGCAAAGTTAGATTCCCATGTTGGAGAAGTTAATAGTGCTCATAACCAAGTTGTCAAGAAAAGTGAAGATCTACAGAAGGAAAAGCAACACATTCAAAATGTTTTTGTTAAGCAATCAAAACAAGATAAAACTGAATATCGGATTCAATTAAATGCAATAGTTGATTGCGTAAAATTCCTTTTATGCCAAGGATTAGCTTTTCGTGGTCACGATGAATCTCAAGGTTCAAGTGATAGAGGAAACTTCCTTGAGCTCTTAAAATTTTTGGGGGATCACAATTAATCTATCAATGAAGTATTGCAAAAATCTTGGAAAAATTGCAAGCTCACCCACTTTAATATTCAAAAAGACATTGTGAATGCAATTGCACGTGAAACATCCAAAGTCATCATCAACGATCTTGACAATGGGTTCTTTTCAATATATTAGTTGATGAGTCACGTGATATCTCAGTGAAAGAACAAATGGCCCTCGTTCTTCGTTATGTGAACAAAGAAGGAATTATTATAGAGCGGTTCCTTGGTATTGTACATGTAGCAAGTACCACTGTTTTGTCACTCAAGCATGCTATTGAAGGTTTACTTTGTGAACATAATTTGAGTTTGTCGAACCTACGTGAGCAAGGTTATGACGGGGCTAGTAATATGCAAGGTAATATCAATGGACTCAAAACTTTAATTTTGAAAGAGAACAAGTCAGCATTTTATGTCCATTGTTTTGCTCATCAACTTCAATTGACACTTGTTGCTGTTGTTAAAAATCACATTAACATTGCTGAATTTTTTTATGTGGTTAGTAATTTAGTAACTGTTGTTGGAGGCTCTTGTAAGAGACGAGATGCTCTTCGAGATACACAATTTGCCAAAATTAAAGAAGATTTAGAGAATGGTGTACGTAGAAGTGGGCAAGGTTTGAATCAAGAGACAAATCTTAAATATCTTGGTGATACACGTTGGGGATCATATTATGGGACTATTCTAAACTTGATTTTGATGTTCTCTGTTGTTGTTGATGTATTAGAGATTATTGAAGAAGATGGCCTCTCCGACCAAAAAGTTGAAGCTCGATCTATTATGAGGTCAATTCTAACTTTTGAATTTGTCTTTGCTCTACACTTGATGAAAAATATTTTAGGGATCACAAATGAGTTGTCAATAGCATTGCAAAAAAAAAAAAAAAAAATCAAGATATAGTAAATGCTATGGATCTTGTTAAAGTGTCTAAGCAACGGTTGCAAGTGATGAGAGATGATGGATGGGCATCTTTATTGGTTGAAGTATCTTTATTTTGTAACTCACATGTTATTCCTATCTTGGACATGGAAGCGATGTTTGTAGTTAGTGGGAGGCCGAGACGCAACACCCAAAAAAATTCAAATTTACATCATTATCGTGTTGAGCTATTTTGCACAGTCATAGATATGCAACTTCAAGAGCTTAACAACCGCTTTTCTGAGGTGAATACCGATTTGCTACTTTGTATGGCTTGCTTGGATCCAAGTAATTCATTTGTGGCTTTCGATAAGGAAAAATTGATACGTCTAGCTAAGTTCTATCCCTCTGATTTTCTTGGGACAGATATTTTGGCACTTGACTCTCAACTGCAGAATTACATTTTTGATATGCGCAGCAATGACTTCTTTTTAGAGCTTCAAGGAGTTAGTGAACTTGCTGAAAAGTTAGTGAGCACAAGGAAGCACGAGACTTATCCATTAGTCTATTTGCTTGTGAAGCTAGCTTTGACCCTTCCAGTTGCTACTGCAACGGTAGAAAGAAGTTTTTCAGCAATGAAATATATAAAGAATGAACTGCGCAATCGAATGGGAGATCAATTGATGAATGATTGTTTAGTTGTGTATATTGAAAAAGATATAGCTTGTAGCATTGATAATGAGCCTATTATGCAACGATGAAAACGATGAAAACTCGTAGAAGGCAATTGTAAATTTTATGTATTTGTGTATTTTCTGATTGTTGTTGTTGTCAATATAAATTTTTTTTTTTATTAGATTGTGTAATTTATGCTTGTTGAGGAACACCCTGAAAAATTTTTCTGGAGTCGCCACTGTATACATATCTATACTATATATGATAATGGAAATTTTGTAATAAATTTTATAAAACTCTTTATGCACCACATCTTTATCATCCTTTTTTTTTTGGTAATATTTACTTCAACTTTTTACCTTCTTCAACCATTGTCTATTAATTAGTTCAATCTTTCATCCCTTCCAATTATTGTCTTTTTAAAATTTTAATTTGATTCTCTTTATAGATTTTTAAATATTTTTCCGTAATATATTCTTAAATTCTATAGTTTCACTTTATTCAACCTTTCATCTACTTCCACCCTTCCTCTTCCATCTTAATTTTCATAAAAATTCTTTTCACTTCATATCCACCTCTCTTCCCTATTTCTTCCAAGTTGTCCACAACAAAAAAGCTCAACACTCTCTCTCTTTCTCCAATTTTGTTTCTCTTTTGGTGGATTTTTTTTTTTTTTTAATTGTTTCAACCACTTTTTTGTACTAATGGTTCTTTTTTTTATTATTATTGTTGATTTAATTGTCACATTACATCTGTTTATGTTTTTGGTAAATTTGTATAGACTTTTGTGCATATTCAGGTATTTTGTCATTCCAATTCTCGATCACAAATTCTTTTTCTTTATCCCATTTGTCTGATTTGATTTGAGTTAATAATTAGTTTTTTTTTTTTTTTTTTTTGCAAGGTATAGTAAGAAATATATCTTTTGCCACAAATACCAAGTCTTACATTCCAAGAACAAATACCAAAAAAAAATTTCCCACACATAAGGGCCATTTTTGCCATCATGGACCTTCATTCCAAGTGATGCGAATATGTCACCAATTATTTAAGGATTGCCCTTATGGTTATCAAACATGGTAGTCAAGACCTGAAAGAAAATTAAAAATAAATAAATAAAATAAATAAAAACTGTGTGAATTTTCATTTATAGATGCACTTTATTGTAATCATGTTCAAAGTAGGATAACTATTAAATTCCTAGATAATTTCATTTAGTGAAGAGAAGTAGCTTTAGTGACCAATTTTGGTAGTAATATTTTTCAAAAATATTCAAAGAATATCATATGCTAAGTTGTAGCTTAGTTTTTGTAGGGACTCAAATTGGATTGGACCCAAAATAAGGATGGGTTTCTAGCCCAACAAGCCCAAACAATAAATTTTTAGAGCGTGGGTGAAAGAACTAGTCTACTTGATAGAAAAGGTCATAGTTACAATGGAGTAGAAGATACTTCAAGTTATCTGTATGATCAAAACTCTCCTCGGCTAGGTTTCTGGGGGTCTCTTTCTGAGTTCTATCGTTCTTCTCCCTTTCTTTCTTTTTCTGGCCAAAAGTCCCCCTAATATTACCCACTTTCTTCTTATATATCCCGTTCATCACTCTCTTTTTACTGTACACGTGTAGGCTCTATTCTTAGGACTCCCTTCTGTCCCATCCAGCACCCCCCAGAGCCTCCACTTAGTAGCCATAAGGCTGCTTGATTACTGTTCAGGTATCACCTCCACATTAATGCGGCCAGAGAGTTAGTTAGGAAGCATTTAATGTGGAGGTAGCAGTCCCAGAAGATATTTGTTATCTTCCCCAATTCTTCCCTTATTCCACGTTCATTATCCAGTTCTAATGTAACTTTATGGGGTGTCTTGAGTAGTCAGATAGTTATATCCACCTCGAACCATGGTATCCGAGATGAGTCTTGTCCTCGGATGCGGTTTGGGCCACTGCTCATGATCTCCATCCCTATTTCTCATACTGGTCCCATAACGCATTTCTTTAATCATCCTCGGACGAGTGAATGCCTTCGGATTGGGCCGTTGGGCCCCAGGCCCATTTCCTATGGCTCCAATATCCCCCTGGATAACAGGCCCCACAGTTTTAATTGAAGCTGACTCATCAATGGGAACTATATAAAATAAATTAAGGATCATTAGTTGCAGTAACTGTTTGGGCTGCTTACCTTCAACGGAAAGGTGTGCCAATTCTCCATCTTGAGCAAGACTTTACACACCATTGAGATAGGCACAAACAATGCGATTACTGGAAATGTATTATGTATAGAAAAGCTCATCAGAAACCGCATTCCAACCAAGATATGAAGCCAGAAAATTTTGAGGACGACGAACTTTCAATACCAACTTGTATTTGTGAATGACCCAAATATTCATCATAATATGATCAAGGTTCATGTCAAATATAGCAATTTTATTAACCATAATGTAACTCATGCAAGTGACAACATCTTTGGCTCGAGGAATTTCAAAGATTGCTCTTGGTCATTTGTCTTTTCGTAATTGGTATGGCATATAAAATAAAGGTACTGGGACAAAATGGAGCTATTGAAAAAGATTTGTCTTATATAGCCATTGACACATTAGAGCTGCCAAGTAGGAATTTAACTTTATGAGCCTGGTAAAATCAATGAAAAGCGTGGAGAGCACCTCGGTGGTATATTTGAAACCTTTTGAAGTAATTTATTCAAGATTGAGTGTATGACTAAATGTATGTAAAATACCGCAAGAGAGGAGATTGATTTTCTTGGTTTTTTTAGTCTTACTCTTAACATTTTTCTCTCACTTTGTCTTTGCCAATGCACACGCCAATCCCACGATGCCACACTGCACTGCACACCTTTGCCCATGCTGCTACCCACACCCGCAACCAATTACTACTAAACAGCTCAGGCATGGAGGAAGAAAATGAATTTATAAAAAAAAAAAATGTAATTGTTTAAGCTACAATGCCAGTTATGTTTGGATGACCAGTGTAGCTTGCATGAAGTTTTGTTATTAGGTTGCTAGTCCAATGTGGGTCAATTAATTGGGCTTTCTTGGCATATTTCGGCTGGACTAGCCTATTGACTAATCCAATGCAATTGCTCTCACTAGTACTTCTTTGTTATAGCATCGAATCCACAGTCATTGAGTCTACTCCTTGAGTTTACAGTGCAAGCAGCATAATGTTTATTGAACTCATATATGTAAATGAAATGATCCGCATTAAGACAAAAATAACACAATTTTTTTTTACATTTTTTTGATAATAAACAATATAGAGTTTGACAAATCGGGTAAATGTTGTTCTTAGAGACCCAAATGGCAGAAATGCCAAAAAGGTTATATATGTATAATGCATTGGGTGCAAACAACGCCCTCTTTGCCATTTTAGCATGAAATTTGCTTATACTTACTAGTACTCTGGTAGTATTATTTATTTATTTATTGCTAAGTGAATAAAAGAGATAGGTGGATAAATTCTACAAACATGAGCCCAAACACACTTGGGGGTTGAGCCCAAACCACCTAAAAATAAGTTAGTAAAAGACGAATGACTTTTTTTTTTTTTTTTTAATTTGTAAGTACAGGATGCCTTACAAAAGTAAATCAGTGTAAAAGTAATTGAAAGTACGTTCAATTACTTTTGTCTTCTGATTCTGGGTTATCCCAAATCTCAAGCCTAGAGAATGATAGTGGCAAGTTAATATTTAGTTTAAATTCCATAAACACCTTCTAGGTTTGTGATAATACTAAGTAAGTCAAAAACATTTTAAAACCTACCAATTTTGTTCTAAAAGTCAATTTTGTCCCTGATCTAAAAAAAAAAAAAAAAAACGCAGTTACTTTTTTTATTTTCTCTTCTTCCTCTGTCTTCTGTCTCTTTCCTCTCCCCCTCTCTTCTCTGAGTTTCTCTATCTCAGAACTCTCCGACCACAACAATAACAACAACAACGATAACAGCAATAACCTCTACAGTCATTCCGCTACTCTGCCGCTCAACAGCACCGACGCCGTCGTCTCCACCGAGTCCGGCGCGCCTGGCTTCTCCGTCTTCTCACTCTCCGACCTCAGAGCCGCCACCAACAACTTCAGCTCCGACTACATCGTCTCCGAGAGCGGCGAGAAAGCCCCCAATGTCGTCTACAAAGGCCGCCTCCAAAACCACAACCAACGCCGCTGGATCGCCGTCAAGAAATTCACCAAGCAAGCTTGGCCTGACCCCAAGCAGTTCGTTGTAACTCTCTTCTTTCACCATCTCTTCTTCAATTTTCACTCTCTAGGGTTTCTGATTTTGTTGATTTTTCGTGTTTTTTATTTTGTGTAAGAGGAAGCTTGGGGAGTTGGGAAGCTGAGGCACAAGAGGCTAGCGAATTTGATAGGGTATTGTTGTGGCGGCGATGAGAGACTACTTGTGGCGGAGTATATGCCCAATGATACCCTAGCTAAAAACATCTATTTCACTGTATGGTAGTTCTGCCCTTGCTGTACTGGACTAGCTAAAGTCCAAATATCTTTGTTCATTTGGTTACTGTGTTGTATTTGCTTTGTTTCTTTCAATGGAAATCTTTGAATTATACCCCAAAAAAAAAAAAAAAAAATTGTTGAATTCTTGGCATATATGGTGTGTTGTAACTTTTGTTTGGATTAATGGGCTTTGCCGTGGCTAAGGTTCCATTAGAGAGAGAGTTCTAAGATGGAGAACTCAGAGAAGAGAGGGGGAGTGGAAAGAGACAGAGGAAGAAAAGAAAATAAAAAAAAGTAACGGCATTTTTTTTTTTTAAGTTCAGGGACAAAATTGTCTTTTAGGATGAAATTGGTAAGTTTTAAAATGTTTTGAACTTAGTTGATATTATCACAAACCTCAGGGGTGGTTTGTGGAATTTACCCTCATGTTTAATATAAACTTACTTTTTCATCAATGAAGCAAGACAGTAAACATCACCATGCAGCTGCAGGTACTCCCAACAAAATCAAACTGACTTGTTATTAAAACCTTGAACACTTGAAAATGATTTGGGTATAAGTATAAAAATGAAATCATGCAAGAAATTCTATTCCAAAATTATCTTTACTCTAAAATTGGATCTTATTTACATTGACAAAACTTTGGAACCAAATCTATATAATATCCCAATTTGACAAGCAAAATAGATGTCCTGTCAAACCTTTCTCAATAACCATTTCCTCGTTGCAAATTTCATGGCCATTCTCTCACCTACTAAGAGTTCAAAAACCCTCCAAAAAGAGCTTCTCATCTATTTCAGGAACAATTTGAAGTGTTGTATCAATACATTCTATTCAATTGCTTCTTGTCAGTGGCGACTCCAGGAATTTTTTTCAGGGTGTTCCTTAGGTACGTAGTTTTCTTATCAAATATTTGTCCATAATTCTAGCAAAATAATAAACAATAAACTATAAATTCATTTGAAATATTAATAAAATTATTAATTATTGTTGTTTAATTGTTTTATTATTTGTTTGTCTTCTATAATGTATTGGTTAATTGAATTATTAATTATTGTTTATTAGTTGCTTTCCCAATTAATTATTAGTTAATTAAATTATTGTTTATTAGTTGCACTAGCACACACCACATGTGCATTTACTTCCCCCAATTCAAATATCCCACCCCAGTCCCATGCTCCCATCCACCCCCCACCATGGTTTTAAAAACTGGTACCGTGAAAAAACCGGAAGAGGAACTGGTTACCAGTTTTCTAGTTAGACTGAAGTTCGACCGGTGGTCAAACCGGTGACGTTATAAATAATTTAATTAATAAATAAATAATTATAAAAAATAATAAAATTAAATAAATAAGAATATAGCTACTGATATTTACTAAAAAAAGATATAAAATTTTAGAAGTATTTTCATGTTAAATTTAACTCAAATTAAAAGAAAAATAAATCATCATTTTTTTAGAGGAAGAAAAAGAAGTTAACCAAAACAAACTACAAAAAAAAAAGAAAAAAGTTATGGTTTTAAAGTTTTATAATCATATATAATTTTCAGTATTTTTAACAAAACTATTATTTAATTAAAAAATATTTATCTATGTTAATATAATTTCACATCTAAACATTTCTTCTAAAAAATTGTATTTATTATAAAAATATATTATGCTTGTCTTGAATATTGCAATAACCTTACCATGTATGAAGTGTAAATAATTCAGATTCTTTGCCTTTGATTGACCACTCAAACCCACGTAAGCCATATCACAAACGCATTCCTTGCAAATGAAAAAAAAAAATCACAGACGTATTTCTCATAAAAAAAGAAAAAAGAAAAAAAAGAAAAAGTAAAGTTGTCTTCCACTCCCACCTACCCTTCAACGTGGCCAAAGGATATCCACCCACATTTATACCAAACATTTTAAAATGATTGTCCTCTCCTTTCCTTATCTAAGCAAATTGCTTAAATCTCATTCTCTTACTCTGAAGAAGAAGCAGCGGCAGAGCTGCAGTTTTCTCGCTTCCTCTGTTTCCTCCAAAGCCTAGTTCGGCTCCTCGCCCAAATTAAGAGATATTTCTTATTTCATAATCATTTTCTCACATATTCTTTGTTACAAATTTTTTTTTTTTTGTTTTTTTCAGATTCTCTGTTACAATTTTTTTTTTTTTTTTTTAGATTGTAGTTCAAAATTTGTTTGGCATAAAAAAAGTTTGAGGGTGTTCCTAGTCTTTTTGAGGGTGTTCCTAAATTTTTTTTAAGGGTAGATAAATAAAAAATTTTAAATTATTATATATAAATTTTTTTTTTTTTCAGGTCAGGGTGTTCCTGGGAACACCCTGAACCAAACGTGGCGTCACCACTGCTTCTTGTATCACTCCTTGATGATCTCTGAAATTTTTGAGAACATGTTGAGGCTTAAGAAGTTGCAAACTTTCATTTTCCCCCTAATAAGATATTTCAAACTCCCTAGCTGGATATTGCATATCCCAAGTTATAGTCAATCCCATCGAAAGGCCATTATTGTTGACCTCCATTTTCATGTCCAAACAAACTTGATCTTCCATTCTGACTTTCATTACCATAAATCAAGCACAAATCCGAATGTTCCTGCAAAATGTCATTTTTAAACGAAAGCTACAAAAAATTATCCAGTTCATTGATTATTATAGAATCAATATGATCATATATTCTTCGTCTCATGTTACCTAAAAACACTCAGTTTACTAAATGAATACAGTAGTAATATCATTTCATCGAAGGGAAAAAATATACAAGTTTGTATGCTATGCTTTGGGGTGCTCTTTAGTGATAATAAGAGGAAAACCCTTTATCCTATCAAAATTACTAATGAGATAGAATGGCACCTTGATATAAGCTTCCCAAAGCTAAACATTAGCTGCCACAGTGCCACTGTTTTGCAAATTTCATCCCAAGAAAAGCCATTGTATTTGAGGAGACTTGTAATGCTTGTATACTCTTTCATCAAGCTCATTATTGGCAAAGGATTGATCATTCTCTTCACCTAAAAGAACCACACCAATATAGAATTTCTCAAAAATCAAATCAACAAGTAAAATTATAAATATTGAATGGAAAGAAGAAGAAGAATAACCAACTGCAAAAAAATGTTCTTTCTATTTTCTTTTGTTATCTTCTTTGAATGGATCAAGTCAATAAAATTGTCCAATAGACCTTAGGAAAAAACTTATTCCAAGTCCTCAGCCTGCAAAGACAAATAAAGACTTTTACATTGATAGTAGAGAGTGAAAAAATCATGCAAATGCCTATAAAATGAAAATTTTGAACGCTAAAAATAAATTCTAAGTTCTTAGACTGCAACATTTGAAAGAAAAAAAAATAAAAAACAACTGGTGTAGCCATGAGTTTTAAGGCAAACAAATTAAGCAGAAATGTATTAAAAACATGTTCAACTGGCAAAAAACTGATTCGTGCATAAGGCTTCTCACTAGATAGAAGCATAATGCACACAAATTTAATTAAATATCTGATTGGAAGCCAACTTCTAGGAATGATGGTTCACCAGGGCTGAATTGCTAATATTTTTACCCTTCAAAGGAATAACTTGTGTGGCTATATTTATCATGTAAATACAAGAACACATAACACAAGAACAAAAAAAAAGACTTTTACATAAAAAGTCCAGAGTTAGAAGATCATATAAATGCCTATAATAGAACACATTGGACAGCAGGTGAGCATATCAGAAAAGAATATACACTAAAACGGTGATGAAAACAAAATTGTATACTGAAAAAAATATCTAGTTCTGGGAAGTCATGAATTGATTGTACCAATCTCTTCTACCTATAGGTAGTATTGAGAGAGAGAGAGAGAGAGAGAGAGAATCCCAGCTCATAGTCCTCAATGTCTAGAGTTTAGTAATTTTGTCCTTCATCAGGGTTGTCATTTCTGTATATAAGAAATAAATCTTTGAAAATTGGGAAAGTTCTATTATGGTATGTTCATTCAGAAAATCTTCATTCGTAAACAAATCACCGTGTTATTTATTTTCCGCTGCATTATTAGTTTATTGGTAATTTGTTTGTGCTACCACGCGTTTGCATGTTAATTAACTTAATTAATTCACTTGACTAAATTAATTGGTTAATTTATCATAAGGGATCAATTCATTTTTGGCCTTTCATATAAGAATACTAGACATAATATCAGTGGTTACATTTCTCATTATATTGCATTCTCAAATGTTTGCATCTATGGCTTAGAGCATCTTTGTCATGATAAGACCAATGTCCCATTGAACAGTCCAACTGATAAATTACAATTACTTAAATACAAAAAAAAAGACCATCAAGAACAGACCAATCAAGAGTCTTCCCATTCTCTCCCACAGTGGAAACTGATTGGAGTTGAAAGCAAAATCACACTATCCTCCAAGACAAGAAATTTAGAACTTCAACTAATTCCAAATAAACCTAATAGCAATGAAAAAAATTAGTTTTACTAACCACCGCATGTTATAACTCAAAACTCTCAAATTTCCGACATAAATAAACCTTAAATAGCCACCATTAGCACAACCATAAACCCACTCATTAAATAATTCCACCAATACAAAGTCCATACATATAAACACATAAATATTACTTCCAAAACTCATAAATCATATGGGGTATCCTTATCAAAGTTCAGATAAAAATAAACTTAAACAATAGCAAAAAACCTATAAAAAGAGATTAGAACTTTTACCTCAAATAAAATATGTGAAGGTGCTTAGATGTTCTTAAGGATTTTCCTGGTGATCTTGCCGGAAAAAAATGACGGTGGAGATGGTGGTGTGGAGTGTACCGGTGGGAGGGTATGAGAGAGTGTTTGAGGGAAAAATGAAAAAGAAGAATTTGCTAATATGTACAGTGATAGTGTGAGATGAGCGGTGGATATTAGGGGGGGGGGGGGGGGGGGGGGGGGGGGGGGGGGGGGGGGGGGAAGTGGGGCACGCGTGACACAAAATAAAAAATCAGACCTTCACTTTTCTTTTCTTTTTTTTAAAGAAAGAAAATTGAAACAACGTGCCAAATCTGAAACTGACAAATCACGCCTTACTTTTCTTTTTCTTGTTTTACTCTTTTTTTTACTTGGGGCGATAAGGCTGGGCCACTGACGATGAACCCAAATCAAACCCATCAACATTTGATGAGTCAAAGGCCGAACCTAAGTCTGATCCATTTTTTGTATCCATTGGAAGTCCCAAACTTGATTGCAAAGAAAAGATTCTGGGATTTTGAGGAGGAGGGCAATTGCATTCTACATGGACTCCTATCCTTTTAACGATAGGAGCAATTTCTCTAGATGAAGGATCATAAGAACCACGAGGGAAAGTTTCACAGAGGATCTCAACATGATTCCGATCACTTAGTTTCAAGTCCCGAAATAGTTCCTGCAATGAGCTCTGAGGTCTGCAAGAAAAACATAGATGCCCAAAGCTCCAATCTATTTCAATGAATTTTCTTTCAAACATTCGTTCACTACCATTGATGGAAACGAAGACATAATAATCAAAATCACGATAATCTTGTATTCCAAAAGCAACGCAGAGAGCAATTGTTGGAAATTCAGGACCAATCGAGAATGATATTAAATTTCCATCCCTTTGATGGTTGAACCAATTTGGAATATCATTCTCATCTCCTGTTAACTCAAAACTATATTCACAAAGGCGGTTTTGCCAAATTGGAAGCATTGTAAATGAGTGTGGAAACATTAACATGTGGCTTGTTACACCTAAACATGGTGGTAGATTTGGTGGAAGCGGCTGCATGCAATTAGCAAATTCAACAAGTTACATCTTAGCAAATCATGTAGTATTTGTGAAGGTAACACAAATAGTTTCTTAATATCTTTAAGAGAGAGATATACCTGAAAGAATGATTGTAAATCTAGCGAGCGGCAATCTTCTACTTCTACACGTCTTATACTATGCGGAAGACCTAGGATTTCCTGCAACTTATCGCAAAATCTAATAATAAGCTTATGTAATCTCTCACATCTGCTCATGCTTTTTGGGAGGGTGACAACTTTGCTTTTGTGGATTTCTAACTCTTCCAGTGTGAGGGGGCAACAACAATTCAATATAAATTCTATTTCTGAGCAAATTTCATAGTCCCAAAGACGTAGTCTTTTCAACATTGGAAAAACATATTTGGAAGAGCAACCAAGAGAGTTGCACACTGGCTGTCTATCAATCTCCACATTCTTTGGAAATATGAAATCGCCAGTAAGTTCAAGGCTCTCTATATGTTGTAAATTATAGATGCTACCCGGAAGATGTGCCTCTCCTGAATTCGATGACATAGTTAAGCCCTTAAGCCCAATCAAATTCCCAAATGACGGAGGCAATTCATTAGTATAGTTCCCCTGAAGATCTAAATATTCAACACCTTTCATTTCGTGCAAGATATTTGGGAACTTCTTAATCCTCTCGCATCCTTCCAAATTAAAAGATGTCAGAGATTTCATCGTGAGACAGCTCGGAAGAGTTTCAAGTTTATCGCAACCGCCAAGGTCCCACACTTCAAGCTTATCAAGACGCCCCACAGAGTCATCAATCTCAACTAAATTTTTACACCCTTCAAGTTTCAATAGCGTTATGTTTGGGGTCATTGATAAGTCAGGTATTTTTGTAATCAGCTTGCAACATCTGAAGTCCACATATGTCACGGATACAAAATTCTGTAGAAAAAAAAAATTTGAAAGTTAGAACATGGTTTAATCTTTAAAGAAGTATATATAAATAAATTAAAAATTAAAAACTTTGAAAAAATAATAATTTATAAATGCTAATGATTTTACCTGATTGAGTGGTTCCTTTAATCGGTTTAAAGGCATGTTGAGCACAATCAGTTTTTTAGGAAAAAAATTAGATGGCCACGAAGAAAATGGATATTCACGCCAATCAAGCAAGCTTAATCCATTGGGAAGACATTCAAGGGGTCCATTGCGACAACGTACATTACGAATCAAAAGCAATCTAAGATTTTTCATCTTACAAAATTGTGCCTTTATTTGCACCTCTACTTGTTTTGATTTAGGTGGCCACAATATTATGCTTCGAATTTTATCTGAACCCTAGTTGAACAATAGGGTAAGTAAATCACCAAAACATATAATAGTTAATAAAATTTAAAACAAAAATAATATTCAGAATAAATAAATAAATAAAAAGGGAAAAAAGTGCAATACATCTCTCATGTGAAGGGAGTAAGTGTATCAAAATAACATACATACCATATCTTCAGTTAATACATCAAGAGCTTCCTCATAACACCATAGTCTGCTACGTTGCCCAGGCTTTTGTGGTGCTTCTTGTCGAACAATGTCCATACCCATTTGCTGTAATAAGTCGTGCATCGACAAATAATAATTATCTTGATCAATAGTCAAGAGACACTTATCAATAAGATTTCGAATACCATATACTGGGTTTAAACCACAAGCTTTCAGTACATCCTTAATCATATTATAACTCATGTCATATCCCTTGAAGAAACATGCAATATCAAGGAAAATATTCTTTTCATTTTCGGGTAATCCTTCATAACTTCTTTTTAGTATATTTTGAATATCTTCAAGAGGATTTGTTTTATAACAATCTAACGCATCATCCCATTCGTGTATAGTTTTCTCACACAAATCACGACCCATTACTTTTAGAGCTAGAGGAAGGCCTTTGGCATAACTTATAGCTTGTTTCTCAAGTTCCAAATAATCTTCAGGGACTTCGTTACTTGGGAAGGCATGCTTACGAAAGAGTTCAATAGCTTCATCTTCATCTAATTCCTCAACCTCATAGTCATAGGTTGAAAGACCATTTCGATTAGCTAGTAATCTTTTATTTCTTGTTGTCAGAATGATCCTACTTCGAAAAGCAAAGCCTTCACATTGTCCAAGCAATGTTTCTATCTGGTCAGCATTATCCACATCATCAAGAATGATAAGAACCTTTTTAAGGCGAAGAATTTTATTTATCCTTGTGGTTCCTTCATTTATAGTACTCACCCTCAAATTCTTATCCTCTGAGATACCCTTAAGAAGTGTCTCTTGTAAATGTATTTTGCCTTGCTCTGTCTTTGACCACTCTCTAACATTCTCTACAAAACTTTTTGCTTTGAAATGATTTGAAAAGCTATTATAAATAGCTTTTGCAATTGTAGTTTTGCCTATTCCACCAAGGCCAGTGATCCCTACCATGCGAACATCATTTGATTCAATATCTAAAAGTTTTGTTAGGGCCTCTATGTGAGAATTTATTCCAACCAGCTGCATAGTAGCAACATTTGATGGCATCTGAATGAATTCAGAATTTAAGATCTCTTCAACAATTTTTTGCACAAGTTCAGATTCAGTGCAACTGTCATTCACAGAGCATTTAATTAACACATGTAACGAGTTGGACTATAAGAAAAAAATAACATAAACTGAATGCAAGATGTTTGTTGGGTTAAGTGTCCCTAACAATGTTTAATTTTTACATCATAGTTGAAGTGTTGTTAGATGAAGTAAGCGACATGTAACTCATAGATTGAAATTTTTTATTGAATTCACTTTTTTTGGGTAGCAATTAGCTTTTGGGATGAAGTTGCATTAAAAGTCCACTTAGATGGCGACATAATCTTATTGGATCTCACTACGTGCCTAGAAAAAATGCGTTAAGTTTCTTTTCTTTTAAATTTTTCCAAATATTATGAGGGGTGAAATTCCTAATTAATAGTGGAAAGTAATCTATTATTAGGTTCTTTTTTTTTTTTTCCATATTTAATCCATTTCCCTCTCTTTTGTGTGTGTGTGTGTGTTTGTTTCTAAAAAAAAGGGTAATTGTTCCACATTGCTTAAGAGAGGATGTTGTGTGTAGTATGACTTGCCCCGCCCTCTCTTAAAAGTTACAATGGTTTTTGAGTGGAGTTGTAGTGTGCTTTTGTGTTAGAACCTCTTTCTCTCTCCCTTATATGTGTGTGTGTGTGTTTGTTTCTCAAAAAAAAAAAAAAAAAAAAAAAGGGTAATTGTCCCACATTGCTTAAGAGAGTGTGTTGTGTGTAGTATAACTTACCCCACCCTCCCTTAAAAGTTACCATGGCTTTTGAGTGGAGTTGTGATGTGCCTTTGTGTTAGAACCCCTTTCCCTCTCCCTTGTGTGTGTGTGTTTGTTTCTCAAAATAAAAAGAATGGATAATTGTCCCACATTGCTTAAGAAAGTGTGTTGTGTGTAGTATAACTTGTCTCACCTTCCCTTAAAAGTTACCATGACTTTTGAGTGGAGTTGTAGTGTGCCTTTGTATTAGAACCCCTTTCCCTTTCCCTTTCCCTTATATGCGTGTGTGCGTGTTTGTTTGTTTCTCAAAAAAAAAAAAAAAAAGTAATTGTCCCACATTGCTTAAGAGAGTGTGTTGTGTGTAGTATAACTTGTCTCACCCTCCCTTAAAAGTTACCATAGCTTTTAAGTGGAGTTGTGGTGTGCCTTTGTGTTAGAACCCTTTTCCCTCTCCCTTGTGTGTGTGTGTTTATTTCTCAAAAAAAAAAAAAAAAAAAAGGATAATTGTCCCACATTGCTTAAGAGAGTGTGTTGTGTGTAGTATAACTTGCCCCACCCTCCCTTAAAAGTTACCATGACTTTTGAGTGGAGTTGTAGTGTGCCTTTGTATTAGAACCCCTTTCCCTTTCCCTCTCCCTTGTGTGTGTGTGTGTGTGTTTGTTTCTCAAAAAAAAAAAAAAAGAATAGATAATTGTCCCACATTGCTTAAGAGAGTGTGTTGTGTGTAGTATAACTTGCCCCACCCTCCTTTAAAAGTTATGGGCTTTTTAGTGGAGTTGTGGTATGCCTTTATATTAGAACTCATTTCCCTCTTCCTTGTGTGTGTGTGTGTTTGTTTCTCAAAAAAAAAAAAAAAAAAAAAAAAAAATTGGTAATTGTCCCACATTACTTAAGAGAGTGTGTTGTATGTAGTATAACTTACCCCACCCTCCCTTAAAAGTTACCATGGCTTTTGAGTAAAGTTGTGGTGTGCCTTTGTGTTAGAACTCCTTTCCCTCTCCCTTGTGTGTGTGTGTGTGTTTGTTTCTAAAAAAAAAAAAAGGTAATTGTCCCACATTGCTTAAGAGAGTGTGTTGTGTATAGTATAACTTGCCACACCCTCTCTTAAAAGTTACCATAACTTTTGAGTGGAGTTGTGGTGTGTCTTTGTGTTAGAACCCCTTTCCTTCTCCCTTGTGTGTGTGTGTTTATTTCTAAAAAAAAAAGTTTAGTATAAAAGATTCTTCTCAAAATAAAAAAATAAAAAGAGCTTAGTATAAAAGATATGACAAGAAAATATTACTTTCATAATTTAGTAAAATTTAAAGAGAAAATAAAAGCTAACAATTAATTCTAGTTGTTGTTTAATTAACAATAAAATTTAATGGACATCACAAAACAATTAAAACTCTTGAAGATCAACAAATAGGAGTACGTAGTACTATACAAATACCTGTTTTTGTCGTCCCAGCCAGAAATATTGGCTGCTTCTCTTAAAGCGTCCCTCCACCTTTGTACCTTTGTCTTATCTTCAATTTTTTTTTCAAGCTCGGTCAGTTCGTTTCCAAAATCCCCTATTTGCTTACGAACTTCAGATGGATCTACTTGATAGAAAATTGGTAGCACTTTTTTGCTACACTCAATAATCTTAGCAAGTTCATCCAAACACCAACTAGAGGATGCATAGTTTTTAGAAAATACAATTATTGATGCACTTGAGTTTTCAATGACTTTGAGAAGCGCTTCAGAAATGTTTTCTCCCCTAGGGAGATTATCATCAATGAAGGTTTGAATACCTTGTTGAGTCAGAGCCTTATGTAAATGGCTTACAAAACCACGGCGAGTATCTTCACCTTGAAAACTCAAGAAAACATCAAAGTTCTTGAGTTGGTGAGATGAGGCCATTGGGATTTACGAGCAGAAAGATGAAAAAAGTTGAAAGGAGGAGGAGAAGGAAGGCTGTGAAAGCGGTGTTAGTATATAGTGAGGAAAGTGAACAGGAGGAGGGTGAGTGAATGGATGCAAGAGGCTAGACTTTAATGTAGTCTTGCTTTCAAGTGGAAGTTTCTGAGTAAAGCCCAAAATAACTCTTTGAACTTTCAAGGAACCATACAGGTCATTGTGGTCAATCAAACTATATGAAAGACGTAGATGTCCCTCTTCCACGCAATCTTATACAGCTGTTCCATTAACTTTAAATCATGTTGTTTAAAAGCTTTGCTTAAGCCTTCAAGAGTTAGCCCTTTTGAAAGTTTAAGTATTGTAAGTCTTTGTAACAAAAAAAAAAACTTTAAATCATGTTAAAGTTTCTCCGACTTTGTTAAAGTTAGTGGAAGACTAACTTTAAGAATTTTTTATAGTCTTCTGAACATGAAACAATATTTTAAAATTTCGTTCACGTATTAGCGGTGGTCCTGGAGGAATAGGCTAGAGCCTTTAGATGATAATGTTAAAAAAAAAAAAAAAAAAAAGGTAAAGCGTAAATAAGGGGATTAGATTGGTGTTGCCTTTGTTTTCTTTGTAGTGTCTCTTTTCTTTGAAAAATAGACTCATAACTTTTCCGCCCAAGGACAAAAAAAAATGATATTTCTACAACATATTAACTACAATTTTAAATGACATATTTTTACGAGTGATTATTAATAGGAGTGTCAGTTTGGAAATTTGAATTAGCGTGTCAGGTTCGTATCGTGCCGAGGTAGGAGTATTTGACTAAATAACTCAATCTGAACCTAATCCATTTAATAACTGTGTCATGATCTTTTAACCCTAACCCGGCTTGTTAATAAGTCGGGTTGACCTGACTCAACCCACCTAATACGCTTAATAAACGGGTTATGTTGGGTTGAGGCGAACGTGACACAAGTCACATAACCCATTTCAACCTACTTAATATTAAATATAATATCCATCTAAAAAGAATTTTTTTTTTTTACATCCCAAAAATAGTGCATACACTTTAATTCTTCAACCCATTTAAAGTGTTTATTTATTTATTTAATAAGGCGATATTTAAAAACCTAATCTACTGAGAAAGGGTTCGGATGCAAACAAGTTGAGACATTTCTTAATTTATGTGGTCATGATCATGCTTTTGGTGCGACAGTAACTTATTAAACTTTCTAGGTGTCATACCTAAGCTTTAATTTTACATTGCTATATCACAGAAGTTTCTGGGTTAAAAGTGTACGTTGTAGTCAATTCAATAGCCATGTATTGAGGACATTAAATAGCTTCACTAAAAAATTATAAAAATAAAATTTTCCATATTTTGTAATATTTTTTAATGTTCAAAAGTTATATAAAAGAAAGGAAAATAAAGAAGAAAATGTTTTAATGGAAGAGAAAAAAATATGGCAATTATATGACTTAGTATGCGCTAGGTCTTGATTATAAAGCAACTTATTTCTTTTTCTTTCTTTTTTTTTCCTGCTTTCTGTAAATCTCACGTGTATCTTCTACTTATTTTATTTACCTTTTAAATTTTATCTATAATGTTTTCAACAAAAATCTAAATAAGTTGTTTCTAAACGAACGCTTAAATTCATATAGTTAGCTCTTTTTATAATAATTTATTATTTTTAGTAAAAATGAGTGAATAAATATTCACATTTGGAAATAATTATAAAATAAACGTCATGATTCAATATTTTATAAAATAAAAGTCCAAAGTTTAATATGCACAACTATATGATGAAAAAATTGTTACAATTTAATCATCGTATGAGTTTGACGAAAACAATAGAAGCTATACATGAGTTTTATAAAACCATATCCATGTTAACTATAAATTGAAAAATTATTAGTTTACTTTCTCCTACACATGTAAAACTTGCATGATTATAGACTATATAAATATATACAATATTGTACAGATTTATACTACAACATTATATTATACACACTGTCGTGCAATTGTGTGCAATTTACATTAATAGCAGATGAAAATTAAACCAATAAATTGTCCTTATAAATTTTACTCATTTAAAGTCTACAGAGAGAACAACATATAAAGCATCCGATGATATTTTTCAAGTCTTGACATAAAGTAGTGTGGCCTGTACCCATGGCCCGATCCCACCACCTGATGCAAAGTCGCACTTCATGTGCGAAAAGTAGCTTTATATATGTAAATAATTGATTTCTCATCGAAAAAAGGAAAAAGATGGGAACGAAATCAACTACCTAAAGATACTGCTACCCTACCACCGTGTGTGCCTATGACTCCTCCACCTGAGCTGAGCAAAGGCAATGAGTTTGTCTCCATTATTATTATTATAATACTCAAATAGTCATCAAATGACCTTTGCTTTGATCATGGAATGCTGGATGAGGCTCAAAGACAATCCTAAACCAATGTTTACGTATGTTTTATAAGTTAACAATTTTTGGAATAATTATTAATTTTATTTCCACTCTTTACTATCATTCAAAAATTTCAACATTTTCATATAGCAATTAGCAATAACTCGACGATATTTCAAACTAGCAATGTCGTCTATGTCCCACACCACACTGATTTTTTTTTTTTTTTTTTGGTTGAGAATGAGATAGGTGATTGAATTAAATGTTGCCATTTGTGAATGCAGTGAGAAAAGGGCTGCCCTTAATTTACAGTTACTAGCTAGTTTTTGATTAGTGGATTTACTTGTAATATCTTTTTATTGATTAGTAGATTCTTGAAAGTGGTGACCTTAAAATTACTCGGTGGAATTTTGTCTTGGTGGTTTTCTCCATTCATAAATAAATCACATGTATCAAATTTATTTTCCGCTACACTTAAATTTGTTGGTGATTTGTTTGTGTTGCCACGCTATTGCATGTAATTTGATCT
This sequence comes from Quercus aquifolioides, assembly GCA_019022515.1. Lineage (NCBI taxonomy): Eukaryota > Viridiplantae > Streptophyta > Magnoliopsida > Fagales > Fagaceae > Quercus > Quercus aquifolioides. The sequence continues at coordinate 6,791,932 of CM032333.1, forward strand.
AATTAATTAACTTGGGTAATTAATTAATTAAAGGGGTCAATACATTTTGACCCAACAGCGGGTCTATTTGGATATCACTTATTTTGCTGGAATTGAAAATTTATTACTGAAAGTACTGTAAATAAAAGTTAAAATTAGTTAAAATAGTACAGTAGTGCTCATGAATAGTCCCAAAAAGTGCATTAGGGCTCATGAATAGTATCAAAAATAAGATGAATAGTGAAATAATTTTAATTTTTCATTGTGGTATCCAAACGGAGGCTGCAATTGCTCCACCTTGCCACCTTTTAAGATAAGAGTGTGTTTGTTTGGAGATGAAATAGGGTAAATGGAAAACTTTGGAAAGAAAATGAGAAATAAAACTTTTTTGAAGTGTGTTTGGTTAGGTGGAGAGGAAGGAAAATAAATGGTGGGGCCTAGGTGTTTTCTCCCCGGGCCCACCAAAAAGTTTTCTTCCTAAATTGGAGAGAAAACTAAAGGAAGAAATTGAGCATTATTTTTGGACGAAAATGCCCATGGGCAGTTGCACATGAGCTTCATCCACGTTACTCTTCTTCACACTTTTTTTTCCTCATGGACATTGTCTGCCTTTTTTTTTTTGGCGGGGTTGTTTATCTGTTTTTTGGTTTTAATTGGGCATCATTTTTTAACAATGGTATATGCATAAATTTATACAAACTCACTTTTTCCATTCATCCATTTTTTCACTCCCAACCAAACAAGGAGAGAAATTAAAAATTTTTGGGTAAATTACATATTTGGTCCCTATCCTTTACACTAGATTTCAATTTAGTCCGTAATATTTCAATTGTGTTAAGTTGGTCTCTAACCTTTCGATGTCGTGTTAATTTAGTCCATGCCGTTATCTAATGGATGGAAAAATCTGACGTGTCAAACGGTTTCAAATAAAAATTATAATAATTTGCCACATCATCTACCACCTAGATTAACATAAATTTTTCTTTTTTTAATTTTTATAGCAAACCCAAATAAAATCTTTTTAGTTTGAGACAGTCCCATTGTAATCATTTCGTTAAGTGTATACATTAACTTGTTAAAATAACGTGTGGGTTTGGATTCAGCTACTTTTTCATTCAAAATGTGTCCCATGGTACTATTTACACATTTAAAAATTATTTTGCTACAGTGTTTTCAGTTTTCAATTTCAACAAAATAAGTTCTATCCAAATGGACCCAATATCTCAAGCATATGAAACTTGTATAGAAGAGATCTTTTAAGGGAGCAAGTCTTCATCCTTGAATTTTATTTAAACAAAGAAAATTCCATACACATCGGTACACTAAACAATATAAAAAAAAAAAAAGAATACAACAAATCAAATCTATCTACAAAAGACCAAGTGGCCTCCTCTGATGCCAACTTTCTTTCTTTGCTCTGCCACAATAACAGGTGGGATCTACAAATCTTCAAAAAAGAGCAGTAGCTTTACATAATTTCTTGTTTTGGTTGATAGGTGGCTTTACAAAATTTGTTAAGATCACTATTGCATTCATTCCCCAGTTACTTTCTCTCATATGGCTTCTAAACAAAAATACTTCAATCCAACTAGTTAAAAAAATGACTACTTAAATCCAAAGCCTATTAAGGCTAAATAAAGCTTCTCTCACAGCAAGCACACCTCTGTCTTCCTTAGTTGCTCCTATTTCCATGAGTACGGTCATGCTAGAAAATTTGGGGAAATTTTTTTTTTTGCATTAAAAGACCTTTAATCCAAAAACTTATAATTAAAAGTAGTATAGTGAACGAAATTCCAAAAAAAGAGAGATAAAAACCAGGGAGGAAGGTAATACCGTCGGTCCTCAAATAATTGGCTACTCTGTCAGTCCTTAGATCCAGCTGTTGTCGTCAAGTGTCACCTTCGATATAATCTCTAGCCACCTTCGGTATAATCTCTAAGGACCAAAACATGAAGATATTGTGGTAGTGACTTAGGGATTTTTGTTGTTTTTTGAGGAAAGGGATTTTGTTGGTGATAGACGCAAGTTGGGGATTCAATTATTTGCTATTTTTCTTTTTCTTTTTTAATTTAAAATTCCGCTGACATTTTATAAAATAAAATTAAAAATGCTGACATGTTAATCTAGGTGGCAAATGATGTGGCAATTTTTTTATTTAGACCATTTGACACATTAGGCATTTCCATCCACTAGATAAGGGCAGAGACTAAATTAACATGAAATTAAAAGGTTAGGGACCAACTTAACACAATTGAAAGGTTAGGGACTAAATTGAAATCTGATGTAAAGAATAGATACCAAATATGTAGTTTACCCAATTTTTTTCTTTCCTTCCACTTTTCCATCCTCTCACCATTTTCTATGATCCTACTTTTCCACCCCTCCAACCAAATGGACCATTATGGACATTAATTCCTATATAGAATTTCTTTTTCTTGTTTTTTTAACAAGGTTGTGTTAACCACAATGTGCCAGTTAACAATCACTTTTTTTTTACTTATATTCTGACAATTTTTTTTTCCAACTTTATGTTATTTTTTCAACTTTAAAAATATTTTTATGTGTTTTTTTTTTTTTTTTTTTTTTTTTATCTCAATTTTTATTATTATATAGATTTGAATTAAAGAAACTTTAACTAGTGCCTTATGGTGCAAGGTGCTTCTTAACATTCCCTTATTTTTTAATAGCTAGTAGGGGTTGCACGTGCTGCCCCATAAGTGAGAAAATTTAAGATAGATTTTTTTTTTTTTTTTTTTTTTTAAGTAGTAAGAAATCATGTACTTAAATTTAGAATAGTCATTTAACATATGACCATCTATTTACTATGCTAATTTACTATGATAATTTTTTAAAAAACTATTTACTAAAAACAGTAGCTACTCACAAAAAAATTCTACTAAAGATGATAACAAATGTCATTATCTTCTAGCAATAGACATTATCACAATATTTAAATTTTCACAATAAATGATGTTATATGCGAGTCCAAATTTTTTGTCTCCTTTTTCCTCCTCCACTCTATACTCTACTAATAAAAATATGCCACATTACAACGTATTTAATTGCCTCATACCATTAAACCTTTCATAATTTCAATTACTTAAAATAAATATTAAATAAAAACCCCAGCCCATCCCACCAGGCCACCACTACAACCACCGGCGCCAGCCCCATCAACATCACCGATCATGGCTAACTACCGTTGCCTGGTCTAAACCACCGCCTCTCTATTTTCAAATCCAAACCAGTGTCATGCTACCAACCAAAAATAAATCCAAGAACACAACAAAAGTGCAGGTGTGATAAAAAAAACTGTCCAAATCAAAGAAAACCAAACCCACAAAACAGAAACAAGAAGAAGAAGTGAAGACTCCAATTTGCGCATCACCCATAAATCCCTTTTTCTCCTCAATAAAGCTACGGATGTACAGTAGCTTTCTTTTTAAATACTTTTTCCCCTTGAGCTTAGTTTTCCCCTTTTCCTAGTTACACAATAAAGTTATGGCCTTTGTTCAAGTTTTGTTTCTGCTGAAGAAATTGATATGGGAGTTATATCCAACCACCGCCCTCCAACCACCATCGCTCCACCACCAGATAAACCCAACAAATCTGAAATCCATGAACAATCCAACACATTTAGTACCAACATTTCCATATTATTTGAAAATTTAACAAGAAAGTTAGAGAGATCTAAAAGATTTGGATTTGAGAAAAACAAAGTCTTGCTTTGAATGATGGTGATTCTAGATTTGTTGGTGTTTTTGGTGGAGTGATGTTGGTTGGTGAGGGGCAGTGAGATGTCCGGCATGGTGTAGATCGGGTGATGGTTTTTTCCGTGACCGGAGAAGCTGAGGGTGGTGGCTGACGGTGTCGGCATGTTTGGTAGTGGTGGCAGCGAAGGTGTTTGTGTTTTGTTTTATCTTATTTTATTTAGTAGTTAAAATAAAAATAATAAGTTATAAATGGTTGTATTTAATTAATTAGGTGAACATGTGGCTAGTTTTTATTGGGGGAGCATAGAGTGGAATAGGAAAAATGAGACAGAAGATTTGGACTCGTTATATGCTACAATTGAAACTTTTCATCAAATTAAATACCTACAACCATTTGCAATGAATATTTTGTTATTCATACTTCCTTTTTTATCATCTTATTTTATGAGTCTTATTACGACATTTATCTTACTTAAATTTTAATGAACACATTTTTAAGAAAGAAAGCAAATAAAAAAAAGAATAAGATAACAAAAGACATATGTCATTGAAGTTTCTATTAGATAAAATTATAAATCTTAAATATTTAAGAAGAGAGTATGCATTTATGGTACTCTGAGAGTACTCAATAATTTCCCCAAATACAATACCATACATCACTATTTTTACTTTCTAAGTACAACTAACATATAAAACGCAAAATACACAAAGAAAATTTTTGGGACATTAAAATTTAGTAAGATATTTTAGATATTACACAATGAAATATTCTAGGAATCATAAAATTTTGTTAGGATTTAACTAAGAGAGTAACAACATGGACTATATGCTTGTCTACAAAATATAAATGAGGAAATTTAAAAAAGTCAGGAATACAATAAATGTCACGATACTTTATCAATACCTTAATTTTAGTTATGGTGGATCTTGGTATGATGTTTTATTATTTTATTTTTTTGCAATGCTACGTCCACAACATTTTTACAACAAATTCTAGGTGGTAAATTTTTATTGGTTTTTAATTGGGACAACTACTTTAAACTATGCATTAAAAAACAACAACCAAAAAACCAACCGAATAAAATTGTGTGTGAAACAATGAATTTTGGCTCACCAAATTTGACTAAACCAAAAAGGAGCCTAGGAACATAACAAAATGTCTCAATATTTTTACAATACTTTTATTTTCAACCTTGGTAAATTTTATCCATCTATAGTAGCTTACCAGTTACCACCTAAGATTTATTGTGAAATTAATGTAAAATTGTTGTGGACTTAGTATTTCTTTTATTTATAAAAAATTGAGATCTCAACAATTTTGAAAATATTGTGATAATAACAACAGGCGTTACAAAACTTTTGCAAAACATTTATTTTCAGTTGTGGTTGATCATAGTCTAATCATATACCAAAAAAAAAAAAAGGAAGGTCAGTGAACAATGCAAATTGAAGAAAAAAAAAATGTAGCTACTACTCTTGCTTTACGCATTCCCACTTTTGTTATGAAAGTATTGTGAAAAATGTTGTAGATGTAACACATCTTTTTTCATAATACCTTTATTTTAGTTATGGTTGATTCTAGTATGATATTTTATTTTGACCTATAAAGAATTAACACATCAATTATTGTGAAAATATTGTGACAATTTATTATGTTAACTAACAACTTTATATAAAAAAAATTAAAATAAAAAAATAAAAAGAAAGTGGATGGGACGATATTACCAAATAAAGGGGGAAAATAAAAAAGCAAAATGAGTTGATGAAACCAAAAGTTTACTGTAGAGGCAAAAAAAAAAAGAAAAAAGAAAAAAAAGCAAAATGGGTTGACGAAACCAAAAGGTTACTGTAGAGGCATTGGTGTTTTTTATATAGGTAAAATTGTGGCTAGTCACAGTCTAATCATATACGGAAAAAAAAAAAAAAGTGCAAATTGAAAAAAAAAAATGTAGCTACTACTCCAGTTTTATGCATTCACACTTTCGTTATGAAAGTATTGTGAAAGAAGTTGTGAATGTAGCACTTCTTTTTTTATAATACTTTTAGTTTTAGTTGTAATTGATTGTAGTATAATATATTATTTTGACCTATAAGGAATTAACACATCAAAGCCACCTTGTGCGTTGAATTATAACTAAAAATGCAAAATGCTACTAACGGATCAGACCAACTAAACCTAACCTCTGTGCTTCTATAAATTCTAGCCAAAATCATCAAACTACAGATCCTCAACAAACCCCAAAGAAAACCCAATCCAGGTGACCATCTGCGCTTCTCTGTCTTTCAGATTTGGACCGATCAAACCACCCAATGACTACCGATTTGGGTTTTCAACTATGGGTTTAAAGAGAGAGATAAAGACGATGAGAGAGAGAGAGAGAGAGAGAGAGAGAGAGAGAGAGAGAGAACAAACCAGACATCAAGAGCTTAAATTGAGAGAGCCTTAAAGATCTAGGTTTTCAGCTGGTGGTGGCGGTGGCAATGGTGCGATCTGTGTTCAACTTGTGATCTGGGTTTTCGGTTGTCGGATGCAGTGGCAGTGGCTTGAATCGAAAGAGAGAGACATCCAACTGTTTGAGGGAGAGAAATCCAAGGGCTCCAATGGGTTTGAGAGAGAGAAAACTTGTTTGAAACGAAAAAAAAAAAAAAAAAAAAAAAAAAAAAAAAAAAATTGGGGCTAATTTCAACTAAAATTTATTTGTTTTTTGTTTTTGACTTATTTCAGTTTAAATCAAAATTCTTCAATTTTTTATTATTTAAGAGAAACTAGAATTATTTCAGTTTTTGAATTATTCGTTTTTGTTTTTGATAAATTAATTTTTTTGTTTAATTTTTTTATTAATTTATATGTTGATGTGACAATTTTTAAATGCAAAATAATTTTTTTAATATTATATTAATGACCACATCAGCATTTATTGTACCAACAGTGTACTACGGCTACCACATAAGACTTAAGGACTTTTATGATAGTAAGTTGATGGGAAGAACCAAAATAAAAATGATTTTCTCTTTTCAGGACTAAGGTAGGTGCAAAATCTATTTAGGAACCAAAATGAAAATTAGCCCAAAATATATGGACCAAAAATGTATTTTTGCCATAATTTTATAATAAAAAATTACAAATTAAATTTAAAAAAAAAAATTTATAAGTATAAGATGCCTTAAAAAGTAAATCAGTGTACATGTAATTGAAACAATGTTCAATTACTTTTGTCTTCTGATTATGGGTTATCCAAGTCTGAAGCCTAGAGAATGACAGTGAAAAATTAATATTTAATATAAAATGAGTTACTTTTTCATCAATGAAGCAAGACAGTAAACATCCCCATGCAGCTGCAGGTACTCCCAACAAAATCAAATTAACTTCCTATTAAAACCATGAACACTTGAAAATGATTTGGGTATAAGTATAACAATGAAATCAAGCAAGAAATTCTATTCCAAAAATATCTCTACTCTAAAATTGGATCGTATTTACATAGAAAAAACTCTGGAACCAAATCTAAATTACATCCCAATTTGACAAGCAAAATAGATATCCTGTCAAACCTTTCTCAATAACCATTTCCTCGCTGCAAATTTCATGGCCATTCTCTCATCTTCTAAGAGTTCAAAAACCCTCCAAAAAGAGCTTCTCATCTATTTCAGGAACAATTTGAAGTGTTGTATCAATACATTTTATTCAATTGTAGTCTTTGTCCTTGGTACCCAGATTTGTTTTGACTTACTCACGGCCTTTCCTCAAGTGCTTCTTGTAACTCTCCCTTTGATGATCTCTGAAATTTTTGAGAACATGCAAAGGCTAAAGAAGTTGCAAACATTTTATTTTTCCCCTGATAAGATATTTCAAACTCCCTTGCTGGATATTGCATATCCCAAGTTATCGTCAATCCCATCCAAAGGGCATTATTGTTGACCTCCATTTTCATGTCCAAACAATTTGATCTTCCATTCTGACTTTCATTACCACAAATTAAGCACAAATCAGAAATCTGAGATCCCCTATATTTGTATGCAATTGCATCCAAATGTTCCTGCAACATGTCATTTCTAAACAAAAGCTACTCAAAATTATCCAATTCATTGATTATTATAGAATTGATATGATCATCTATACTTCATCCCATGTTACCCAAAAATACTCAGTTTACTAAATGAATACAGAAGTAATATCATTTCTTCAAAGGAGAAAAAAAAAAAAATACAAGTTTGTATGCTATGCGTTGGGGTGCTCTTCAGTGATAACTAGAGGAAAACCCTTTATCCTAGCAAAATTACTAACGGGATAGAATGGAATCTTGATATAAGATTCACAAAGCTAAACATCAGCTGCCACAGTGCCACTGTTTTGCAAATTTCATCCCAAGAAAAGCCATTCTAATTGAGGAGACCCATAATGCCTGTATACTCTTTCATCAAGCTCATTATTGGCAAAGGATTGATCATTCTCTTCACCTAAAAGAACCACACCAATATATACAAGTTAGTGTAATGACTTGAACTTTGTGGCTTTGATCTACTTTCTCCTCCTCTGTCTTGACCGACCACCCTCCTCTACAACCATACCATTTATCTTATAAATCTTAAATTTCACAAAGAGTTAAAAATCATGGCAGAGCCTCACTAGATGTTTCTGCTTTATTATATTTATATTAGATATCTTTGCATATATACCATCTATTAACAAACAAATGATATAATTACCCATATTTGTGTACATAATGTCACAGATGTCTTTCATTCTAAGTGATACCTGAATAAAAAAAGTACAAGAAAATTGTACACAACTCTGACAATATCTTCATGATCTAATAGGTCATTTTTTAATTTTTTTAATTTTATGGTTAGTCATTTCCTGATAATCCTTGCTTGAAGTGAATTGAAATCTGACTCTCAGTTTTTTTAAACACCATTATATTGAGAACTACATAAAACACACAAATAACTTAAACCAGAAAATCATGCCACTCAATTTGGGTACATAATCAAAGGTAATTAGCATACAAAAGGGTCCCTTAATGAAGATCATGTCTAGCCTATTGAACTACAAGAAATAGGAGAGAAGAGCATATCACATAGCTAGTGCAAAAGAACAAGATTTATTTCAACTTCAAATAGGAGCAGATACAACTACATGTTAAGTGTTAACTTGTCTTAATGCATGATTACAAATAGATCATAGACAGGGCTCCTCCACCTTCTATATCACTGACTTGCTAACATGATTACAAATGCATTTGCAAAAAACAATAATTAAAGCATTGTAACAAGAAAGTTGAAAAGGTAATTATTCAGGATGGAAAAAACTGGGATCTAAGAAAGGGCAGCCCCTTCCACAAAGCCTAAATTAGGGCAGGACAAAAAATATATTAGACAAAATAACGTCTTTTTTTCTCCAATTTTGCAAATATTTGATCTGATACTTACAACGAAATCAAACACAAAAATGGAAAATGCACTTCAATTTATCATACACATAAACCACCTATATCAACATGCTAAAGAAAGAAAGAAAATAAGTAGTTAAATGCACTTCAATTTAATGTCCATATATATATATATATATTGATAGAATTTAATGTCCATGTTTGTTCAATCATCAAATTCCAAGCAACCTAAAACAGAGATCCTTGCAGCTATTAATAAAGTTAATTTCGCATGGGAAGAGAACTCTACCTTACAGCCTACAAAGCTGCTAATTCATCTTCCGCTCAAACCAATTCACTTGAACCTGTATTCTTGCAGAAAACTAAAATAACCAAGCTCAGTTAAATTTCCAATCGAAGATGATGCAGGGATCATCTATAATGAAGTTTGAAATCTCAATTTCCTTTCCCACGTGAAACACAATAAGAATGCCTCTTGCTGCTCTTGCAATCATCCTTTTCAGCATCTTAATAACAAAAAAGAAACATAAGCGAAGGGCTATAGGATCCCCCTTACTTAACCATCTATAATGCTGAAAAGGCCAGTTGAAAATATGTTTACCAGATCTGAAAATGTCATAGTGGAGATACAAGCTAAAGTCCAATTTGACCAGCCAAATCTGAAGCAAATACAAAGAAAATTACAAAATGTCATGCCCCTACGCATAAAACAAAAACAAATTAGGGCATCCAGACTCCAAACCCAAAACAACATGCATGTATCTCAAGCATCACTCTTCCCAAGAACCACGTATTATTGGCTACCATGTGATTGATGTTTCCTGTTTTTTATCTGACACATGGAAAGTATTGAATTTTTAATCAAGTTCAAGTCATGGGATTCCAAATCTTGCAAGATTATGTGATTGATGTTTCCTGTTTTCAGATATGTTCAATACTATCACTAAATGTCATCCTTTGTTGAGATGCGCATTTTCTTTGATGACTTCCAGACTTTTATTTTGCACTCCAAGCTTTCAATGTATTTTATATTTTTCTGCCCTGCTTGATCTTTTGAAAATGTTGCTTTTCTTTATGCTGGAAAAAATAACTAATAATATTAAAAAATAAATAAATAAAAATGGGGTACATTTGCTTCTTTGTTCTTTGTTATAATTGTGCTTACAAAAATACTATTTCTCATCAAGAATCTGTCTTTTATAGTGTAATAAAATAGGATGGTTCATGGTTGATACATAAACTGGTGTGTATGAGATAGAGAACCTAATATAATTTGATGCCCCTTAAATGAATATTATGATTTAGAATCATACGTATAATACTTAGATAAATTAACAATAAATATCTTCTGGTCTGTAATTCAGATTCCGGATACATGTGCTAAATTGAAAAGTTTTGAATTTCTCAAAAATCAAATCAACAAGTAAAATTATAAATATTGAATGGAAAGAAGAAGAAGAATCACCAACTGCAAAAATTTTCTTCCTATTTTCTTTTGTTATCTTCTTTGAATGGATCAAGTCAATTAAATTGTCCAATAGACCTTAAAAAAACTTATACCAAGTCCTCAGCCCGCAAAGACAAATAAAGACTTTTACATTGATGGCAGAGAGTGAAAAGATCATGTAAATGCCTATAAAATGAAGAATTTGCACGCTAAAAAAATTTGTAAGTTCTTAGACTGCAACATTTGAAGGAAAATAAAAAAACAAAAAACAGGTGTAGCCATGAGTTTTAAGGCAAACAAATTAAGCAGAGATGTATTAAAAGCATGTTCAACTGGAAAAATACCGATTCGTGCTTAAGGTTTCTCAATAGATAGAAGCATCATTGCACACAAATTTAAATATCTGATTGGAAGCCAACTTCTAGGAATGATGGTTCACCAGGGCTGAATTGCTAATATTTTGACCCTTTAAAGGAATAACTTGTGTGATTATATTTATCATGTAAATAGAAGAACACATGATACAAGAACAAAAACAAAAACAAAAACAAAAAAAGACTTTTACATAAAAAGTCGAGTCAGAAGATCATTTAAATGCCTATAATAGAACACATTGGACAGCAGGTGAGCATAACAGAAAATAATATACACTGAAACGGTGTTGAAAACAAAATTGTATACTTGAAAAAAAATCTAGTTCTGGAAAGTCATGAATTGATTGTACCAATCTTTTATACCTATAGGTAGTATTGAGAGAGAGAGAGAGTCCCAGCTCATAGTCCTCAATGTCCAGAGTTTGGTAATTTTTCCTTTCATCATGGTTGTCATTTCTTTATATGAGAAATAAATCTTTGAAAATTGGGAAAGTTCTATTATGGTATGTTCGTTCAAATGATCTTAATTTGAAATTTTTTAGAGTTCTTTAAAATTTTGCAACTTCAGAAAAATTATAAATCAAAGTAAATATAAATCTCTGTCAGTCTGTTATAGGCTTGTGAAAAGAAAATCTTACAGACACCATTACATGAAACCAACATCTTGATCAACTTGCTAATACCTGGATTTTCATAAGCAGCTTTTACAAACACACACACACACCAAAATTCAGTGAGTGAGAGTCCAGGAAATTATTAGAGAATTTGAAAACATTAGGAAAAAAAATGCAGCAATAGTCCAAAGTCCAAACCATAATAAAAAAGAAGTCATAGACTTAAAAAATGTCTATTCGAACAATACTAAGGAATCATTCCCTACAAAATTGTAAAATCAGATAATAATCTTCACCTCTATTTGGCAGCCAAGGAAAAGAATAACATCAAGTTGAAAGTTGATTGAGAAAAATACAGAATAGCATATTACCAAATGTATTAAAACAGAACATTTTGTGAGAATTGGCAGTAGAGGTGAAGCCTTACTAAGAGTGATAATAAACTTAACCTGGTGTTGCGCTCACTAGGCTTGACAAGCTGAGTAGGGGCATCATAGTTAGGAATGTTGAGCCACAGCCCATGAGAATTGGCAGTAGACACTCCTCTCAAGCTAAAGGGGTATCCACGAACGAAGTCAGCTCCTTCCCTATATGGATCATAGAGGGTATTGAAGAATAATGGCGTTGATGGTGTCAGCAGGTTCTGTATGTGTTGTGCTAACGCATTTATCCAGCTCGGATCCTTTGCCACCTTTTTTCAGATTTTATTCCAAGTTTCAATGACACAAACAAGATAAGGAAAAGGAAAATGGTGCCATACATATCAAATTATTGTGTCAAGAATGAATTAGCTTTTTATTGAACTAACTAGGTATAAAAAGTTATGTTCAATCAAATTAGTGTTGATGCTTTATTCCACTATCCTTTATAAGATCCCTCATGGACCTTACGTATTGGAATCATATAGCATTAGCATTTTATTGTGACTAGTTCTTTAGATCCAGATAATATGAAGCATGACTCATGAACAGTAACACAAACACTTGCAGAAAACAATGCAGAATTCTTCTTATTATTACAGTATTATTTATTTATTTTTTAAAGAAAGATTTCCTATCAAAAACATAAAATAGAATACGCCAAAACTCATTTACGAGTTTAAAACTGTAATTTTGTCAAATTTCAACAAATAAGCAAATAAATTTTTAATAACAAACTAATAACAGCAAGCCTTACTAAGAGTGATAATAAACTTAACCTGGTGTTGCGCTCATGAGGCTTGACAACCTGAGTAGGGGGCATCATATTCTATAAAAAGAAAAAAGCACAATTATTAGTTCTATAACATCAGATTTTAGGATAGCAATACAGAAAATGAAATAATGCAACTGAAAGAACATTGATATTTAGGCTAAGGAACAACACATATAAGACAATAGAAGAAATAGAAGCTAACAATAATGTTCTTGAATTATTGGGGAAAGCTCTCAATGCTGAAACAAGAAACATACCAATCATCAAATTGGGGTCTTCACTGTCGAAATCTGCGTTGCATCTCCATCAGAAACCCTGTCACTGTAAGCAACAATTATATGTGACAACTCAGAACAGATTAATTTCTATATGACGAAGCATAAGGATGCAGGATAAAGAACAACAAATGTTCTAAAGATTAATTTCTATAATATCAGTGGTTACATTTCTCATTATATTGCCTTCTCAAATGTTTGCATCTATGGCATAGAGCATCTTTGTCATGATAAGACCAATGTCCCATTGAACAGTCCAATAGATAAATTACAATTACTTCAATACAAAAAATAGAAAAAATAAAAATAAAAAGACCATCAAGAACAAACCAATCAAGAGTCTTCCCATTCTCTCCCATAGTGGAAACTGATTGGAGTTGAAAGCAAAATCACAATATCCTCCAAGACAAGAAATTAAGAACTTCAACTAACTCCAAATAAACCCAATAACAATGGAAAAATTAGTTTTATCAACTACCACATGTTATAACTCAGAAACCCCCAAATTTTCGACATAAATAAACCTTAGATAGCCACCATTTACACAACCATAAACCCACTCATCAAATAATTCTACCAATATAAAACCCATACATATAAAAACATAAATATCACTTCCAAAGCTCATAAATCATATGGGTACCCTTATCAAAGCTAAGATAAAAATAACCTCAAACAAGAGCATAAAACCTATAAAAAGAGAATAGAACTTTTACCTCAAATAAAATATGTGAAGGTGCTTAGATGTTCTTAAGGATTTTCCTGGTGATCTTGCCGGAAAAAATGACGGTGGAGAGGGTGGTGTGGAGTGTACTGGTGGGAGAGGATGAGAGAGTGAAGAAAGTATTTGAGGGAAAAATGAAAAAGAAGAATTTGCTAATTTGTAAAGTATAGTGTGAGATGAGCGGTGGATATTAGGTGGGGAAGGTGGGCATTACACAAACAAAAAAAAAAAATCAGACCTTCACTTTTCTCTCTCTCTTCTTACTCTTTTTTTTTACTTGGGGCGTTACAGGCTGGGCCACTGAAGATGAGCCCAAATCAAACCCATCAACATTTTCTGTATCCATTGGAAGTCCCAAACCTGATTGCAAAGAAAGGTGCCTATTAATGCCATTGCGGAGGGAGGTTTCTCTTGTGTATACTTAGCTCGGGACCTTGTGAACGTGTCAAAGCAGTATGCTTTAAAGCACATTATATTTAATGATGAGGAATTAGAGGAATTGGTGATGAAGGAGATCTCAGTGTTGAAGTCACTTAAGGGACATCCTAATGTTGTCACACTCTATGCCCATTCCATCTTGGATATGGGACGAACTAAAGAAGCATTCCTTGTGATGGAATTCTGTGAGAAATCTCTGGTTAGTGTGCTGGAAAGCAGAGGATCCGGATTTTTTGATGAGAAACAGGTCCTCTCACTCTTCAGGGATGTCTGTAATGCTGTTTTCGCCATGCACTGCCAGTCCCCACCCATTTCGGAGAGAACTTATAACTGAGAAGGTAGACATATGGATAAGTCAAGCTGAACCTTGTAATTCAGAGTGAAATGCGGAAACAGTCAAATAATCTAATCAAATGTGCAATTAGGAACTGACGTTACTCTGTCAATCTGCAGGCGCTGGGTTGCCTCCTCTATCGGATTTGCTACTTCAAAAGTGCATTTGATGGAGAATCAAAGCTTCAAATTTTAAATGGGAATTATCGCATTCCAGAGTTACCTAAATATGGCTCCTCTGTTACAGACCTGATCAAAGACATGCTTCAATCTTCACCAGATGACAGACCAGACATCACGCAGGCAAGCGCTTTGCTTGATTGGCCATTCATCTCCATGAATTTAGGTTAGTTTTAGATCATCTTGTCCTAGAAATTTTAGGTGAAGAATAAACATTCTACTAACTGATGCTGGGATTTTTTACAATGTTGGCAGGTGTGGTTTCGTGTTAATGAGCAGTTGCCTGCTAATCTTCAGAAGTCTTTACCTGATAGGCCACCTGAAATGAAATCCGCAGACATACATGAAGGTGAGGACATCAAAGGTGTACTTGTTACAAAAACTCATTCTTCCTTCTGTATGAATTATTAAATTTGACCTTCTAGCTTAGCGTTAAACCTGATTGAAATGAAGAAAACATAACATTTCATAAATTCTTGACATGGATTTTGTTGGAGCAGATTTAATTTTGGATAACTGTAAATTGATATTAAGAAAGGCCACAAATATTTGAGATTTGCTTTCAATTGAAGTGAGGCTGATGTAACAGGTATTCCAAAGCCTGCATATAAGGCACATCCAGTGCCTCGCAGAAGTCTGCCACCCCCACCTTCATCTGGAGAACAAACTAGGAACACATCACGACCTTCTTCTAGGGCAGGGGGAGGTGGGGGGCAGCTTGGTGCTTTCTGGTCCAGTCAGCATGCAAAAGATTCAGTTGTTCCTGAGGACATGACAAGGCCCAAATTTGATGAAGAACCTACTACCCATGGTACATCAAAAAATGATCGATTTAAGCCTGAGAATCTTCCTTTACCTAGGAATACTAGCCCTGCAAAAGAGGCAGACATACAAACTTATACTGTTCGAAAAAATACACATGGTAAATCACAAAAGGCTGAGGATGGCTCTTCCAAGGATTTTGAGATGACATTTTCCCAGAAGGGTACAGACCGTGGCGCACATAGGCCAAAACCATCAAAAGTTGAGACTACAGCTACTTTTCCAGATGACACTTTTAACACTTATGTTGCTGAATTTGATACTGAGAAGTTTAGCTCCACAGTTAGTAATAGTAATTCTGAAAAGGAGGAAGCATTAGAGGCTGAAGTAGCGAGGCTGAAGGGGCAGCTGAAGCAAACAAACTTGGAGAAGGCTGAAATAACTTCAAAATTTGAAAAGCTATCTGCCATTTGTCGATCTCAAAGACAGGAGATTCAAGAGCTCAAGCAAGCACTTGCTGCTAGAAATCCATCACCAAATAAAAATGTTTCAAAAATTCAAACCTCTCCTGCAACTCCTTTGGTATAATTTTATTTGCTTTAAACTATCAGAATTTGATTATTTTGTCTCCATCATCTCTGTTATTGATAGAATTTATTCCTTTTTCAGCAAAAGGACAAGATTGAAGGAACAACTTGGGAACCACAGCAAGAAAAATCTGACAGGAATAGTGTGAGCCCGGAGCCAAAGCAATGGCAAGCATTTGCTGAGGAGCCTAAGCCACTGCAATAGTGTGTTTTATAGATGCTTTAATGCGGAAACATTTGTGATATTATTCTTGACTAAGTACCAGACTACAGGTGTATACTTTAATGCATGCCTCAATTGTTGTTTAAAGTTCTGAGTTCTGACGATTTTGCATACTTGCTTGATTTATATCTGCACAACTACTTTAATGGCACTGCATACTGGCGATAAATTTTTATAGTTTTATATTAAAAAAAATTATAAAAAATTAACCCCTTGTATCCCTGGGGCCTGGGGGATTGGATTTCATGGTCATGGGCCTTTCGTACCTGTGGGGTAAAAGGATAATGAACGTGTTCAAACCTCTTAATTCATTAGATAATATAGCTTATAATCCAACTTAAACTTGGTAGTAATTTGATTGTTATGTTAACTAGAAATGACCATATATGAGCAAAGATTATAGTAGAGGGAGTAGGGGATATGGTGTTTGTCCAACAAGAGGCTATGGAGACTCCAAGAATTTGATTAGTTGTAAATTTTCTTGAATTGTTCTGCATCCTTGTTGATTATGGAGTTAGAGAGGTCAAACCATGATGCGATGATAATTGTCTTCTGTGCAAGCAATGTATTGTAAATTAGAGTTTGGGAATCTGCCTCCTCAAAAATTGGCTGTACAGTTGTCTACAAACCATGTAGAGGCAGGAAATTCTTGTGCACGTTTGGTTCAACCTAATTGATTATGTAGCTGATTGGTCGGGTAACTTGGTGCAGGCTTGCAAGTTATCAACTTCTGGTTGGCATTCATTAGTTGCTCACTTTCTAGTCCTATCTAGGTTTTCTCTGTGTCTTAAATAGTAATTTAATTTGGACCTTTTTTGCTGCACCTTAGTGATAGGTAAATGTAGGCTTGTTTTGGTTATAAGGAACCCTTAATAGAACAACAGGAGAGGGAAAACCCCTTCTACAAACAGATGCAAAAAGAGTCAAAACTACAATCTACAAAATCAAAGCTTTGTTCATATCATCCTGGTTCCGCATTGTAAAATCTATTGCCTCTAGGAATTTTGTCTGTATTCAAAAACCACCGGGGAAATGTACTGTTGATCAATACACTCCAAACATCAGTAACATACTGACATCTCCAGAAAACGTGGGTGACTGTTTAGGATCAGGCGATAATCCTCAAGAACATAATTCATAAGAATAATCAATTGTGATTCATGTGGCAAAAAGATTTCACTTTATGAGCTACTGACAAAAAGATCTTTACATAAATAAACACACTTTGATATTTTTTTCAAGGAATGGAGGGATCTTCATCATTCAGATATAAAAAATATTTCTATTACTGATTTTTAAGTGTTCTTGAAAGGCTTGATGAATATTTACAATTTTACATGATATTAAGGATATTTAGTATATATTTAGAAACCTGTTTATCAATATCTGTCGCTAACTTTTCTAAATTACTCAGCCAACATCTACATTAATCCTTGACAGTACCAAGAAACTTACCCGATGGTCACCAAATACAACCCAAGCTAAAGTTCTAGAGTACCCAAATGCATGGGAAATATTTTTTGGGGAAAAAAAAACAATAAGTGAGGGATTTGAAGTCAAGTTTTGTCTGTAAAGAAGTTTTGAAAGTGGACAAGGTTTTTAACGAGGGATTTATTTTAAAATAGTGATAGAATGGAGGAAAAGAGTTCATGTAACAGACCCAATCTAGTCTGTAGAGGATTCATAGCAGACCTTAAATTTTGGGATTAAAAACTTTGTTGTTGTTTTTATTTATAAACTCATCTGCATCAAGAAATAACTTTGCATGTTGAAACGGTCCCAAGCTTTGGCTGAGAAGACTCAGCCCATGCATTTGTGGCCCCAGTGATATGTGGAATTCTTTCATCTTTACATGATATTCATAATGTTGTTTTTTCTCATGTAGGAAGGGTAGATAATAGGCCAGCTCATTTGTTAGCTAAACAGATGTTTAGCACTGTTAACTAAAAGTCAATGAACCGTGTGCATTTGCCATGATCCTCTTGAAATCAAATGAAAAACTTAAAGCTTTCTACGTTTTTCGTGCATCATATAAGAAATTGCCTATACTCCATATACTATGCAATTCGTACACAGAAATTCGTCAAAAGTTTTAAAATCTGATTTGATACAATATAAATACTTTAACTACTCTTACTCTTTATCCAAAAAAAAAAAAAAAAACCTCCTACTTAAAATAAATAACTATTTTAAGTACATATCTTAATATTAATACTTAATGTAAGGTCCGGATTTCGTAGTTCAGGCCCAAAACAATGAATTTGTAGAGAGTGGGTGACAAAGCTAGGCTAATTGTAAATCTAACAATAATTAGTTGACATAAGAACACACTTGGAAGTTAAAAACAACTCAAGTCCGAAGAGGACTGTTCTTGATTCAAAGATGGATCTAACTCTTAGAATTATTTTTTTACAAAAGTTTCCCTCCCCTCTCTTCAGAGGCTTCTTACATTTATATATTCTCCTTCTACTTCATCATCACCGTCCACTTGTTCTTCATCTAAGCCTTCACTTGAGTACATGTCATATCAGATATCTGCTTCAGGCCTACGTGAGTGGTGGTAGCTGAGATTGCACTGTTCAGGGGTCTTCTCCACATAAATGCGGCCAGGAAAGCTGCTGCAGTGTATTAAATGCGGTGGTAGCAGCTTTTCCTTTTAGATATTTCTCTGCTCTTGTCATCTCCAGGCATGCCCAAAGCTTGTCCTTGTCGTGGAAGTAGTGGGGAAGATCATTCGGACCTTCAGGATATTTGTTTGATCGGGTCTCTTTGCAATCCGAGGAGAATGACGTCTTCGGACCGATAGGGTTCTCTTCGGACTGATCCTATCGTTCACTTCCAGCTGCGTTTCCTCCATCAGGACTTCTTCCTAACCCCTTTTTCTCTTCGGACACATAGTGATGTTCGAATTGGGCCCTAGGCCCACCACATGGCGTTGGGCTTTTACACCCACACTTAATATCAAGGAAAACATAAACTAAGTGACTAAAGATTCTTTCCACTTCAGCTGTATGCAAGAATTGGTTTCTCAAAAAAAAAAAAAAAGTTGTATGAACGAATTAATTCATATTAAGTATTATATAAGTTTAAAGTTATGGATAATGTCACATTATTTAATGAGATATTATATTGTTAGATCTAAAAAAATAAAATTCCAATTATCATACAAAATGTTATAAGGAGTAAAATTTTTCTAAATAATATATATATATATATATATATCTAAAAGCTGAAACGTAGAATTTAATATTGCTATAATTATGTTGAACCATCTCATCAATCACGTCATTCTTTAAAAAAAAAAATTCCTTTATGATTTTTCTATTTTATTTTATATAAAATAATTAAATATAGTTCATGGACAAACTTAATAATGCACTGCATTACTATTCAACAT
Source organism: Quercus aquifolioides (assembly GCA_019022515.1). Lineage (NCBI taxonomy): Eukaryota > Viridiplantae > Streptophyta > Magnoliopsida > Fagales > Fagaceae > Quercus > Quercus aquifolioides. The sequence continues at coordinate 6,811,562 of CM032333.1, forward strand.
GTTACTATTCATTTGTTTTATATGCAAATATTTGACTATTCAGTTACTTAAATTGATTTCAATTTTTCATTTTCATTTTTCTAATTTCAAGTAATTTTAAAAATTGAATAATTCATTATCATTTTAGTAAATATATGCACATGTTTGACTATTCATTACAAATGGTACTATTCATTAGATGCAAATGTTTGATTATATTCAACTACCCAAATTGATTTTAAATTTTCGTTTTCTTCTTTCTAATTTCAAGTAATTGTTAAAATTGAATATTTAAATTTTTCTCTTCCTATTCTAAAAAAAAAAAAAAACTATTTTTCTCTTCCTCCGACCTTTCCCCTCTCTTTACCTCTTTATCTCCTTAGTACTCTTTACTTTACTATTAAACTTCCATTATCATTTCTTCTTTCTTATATTTTGACTCTTTATCTCCCCATCTTATTTTGTATAAATTAGATATCATTTATTCCATTCAATACTTATTTTTTCCACACAAAAACTATGAGTACTTACTCTCTCTCTCTCTCTCTCTTTATTTTTGTTCTTTCTTATAACTCTAATTTAGGTTGATGGTTTTTTTATTTAATTTTTTTGTGTTGTATTTTTTTAAATTTCCCATCACAAATCATTCTTATAGCTTTGGTTGAATTTTGGTTTAGGTTAGTATGTAGTTTTTTTTTTAAAAAAAATAGAATTTTGAGTTTATATATGACTACGAATTTGAATGTACTTACCAATGGACTTCTACTGAATAGAGATGTATTTAAAATGTTTTTAGCTTCATATACTTCTTTGGTAATGTGAATTTGAGAAAGAGAAAAGGGTAGGCAAATGATGTATGGTATTTTTTAACCCCCTATGTCTTGAGGAAAGGGAAGGGCCTATTAGTCTCCCTTTTATTGGAATTTTGTATAGAAAGTATTTTGCTATAAGTTCTTTGACTTTTTTAATTTTTATTTTGGTTATATTATTACAAATAATTAGCATCTCCACCACAAATTTTTGGTTAATTTGAACTTTCTTAGTAAACTTTTACTTTACTTAGTTGATCATCTTTACTTCTTAATAGTCTCCCTCATACTGAAATTTTGTATAGAATGCGTTTTGCTATAAGTTCCTTGTCTTTATTTTTATTTTTATTTTGGTCATTTTATTACAAATAATTAGCATCTCCACCATCAAATTTTTAGTTAATTTGAAATTTCTTGGTAAACTTTTACTTTGCTTAGTTGATCATTTTTATTGAAAATGTCAAAATGAGAATAAATTAAAATATAATCTACTCTAGAGCATCATTATGCTATTAATGTTTTTATCTTAAGGAATTTTTTCTTTTTGCATTTTATTTTATTTTATATTTCCAATTTATGATATATGATTTATTGATAATGATCTATTGCATAGTTATCTTTATTTACTTTTTCACTTAGTTTCAATTGTAAGGAAGAAAGAGATATTGATCTATGTTTTGGAGAAAAATATACCTATAAGAGTTGAATCGCATACATTTGTATGGTAATAAACAAAGTATACATAGTTACATTTGGTCTAATAGTTCTCACACTATCAATTTAAAAAAAATTAAAAATTTATTGCATTGTGTTTTCACTTTTCATACATATCTCACTATACATAATACATAATTTTAAATAACAAATATTGAACTTTTGAAAGTATACAATCTAATATATTAATTCAATAATTATCCAATAAAAAATAATCATATTGAATTTTTCCGCGCATCACGCGAGTTTGCGACTAGTAACAACTAATTAAGAAGACATTAATTTAAGGTATTCAAAAGTTCACATTGGATACATGTGCAATATGGAAAATTATTGAATATTCTAGGAGTATTATAAATACCTACTCTCCCCTTTCACTTTTTTTTTTTTTTTTGAGAATACTAAGTATTTTTAACACACACACACATGGGGAGGAGGGAAAAAGTTTTTTAAAGAAACTTATAATGGTGTATATCCAAAAGGGCCTAACTCTTGGATATACAGCACAAACTTTAAATCTCTTTTACTCACACTCATTTTTCGATGTGTGATTAACCTACTATTTTTTTTTTTTTTTTATAATACTAAGTATTTTTAACACACACACACGGGGAGAGGGAAAATGTTTTTTAAAAAAACTTACAGTGCTGTATATTCAAAAGAGCCTAACTCTTAGATATACAGTACAAATTTTAAACCTCTTTAACTCACACTCATTTTTCACACACACACGGGGAGAGGAGAAAAAGTTTTTTAAGACAACTAAAGTTGGCAATTTTGTGTAGCTGTGCATGGAAAGAACTCAAAGCCAAAACTTAAATAATAGGCGGTCAAGCCACATTCATTAACTACTCTCTATTTTAATTTGATTTGATCAAGTTTCACAAATGAAACAATGAGCTTCAACCAAGATACCAAATGTGATTATTTATTTATTTATTTATTTTTTTTTTTTGGAGAAGGACCTAATGACTATTTCAAATTGCAAATATATACACCTTTTAATTAATAGGCAATCAAGCCACAATTGACAATTGTCAACAGATGGAGTAATTGATAGAGTAATTGCGCTATTAGTTGTAGAAAAACTAATTCGGAGAGAGAGAGTGTGAGGACTTGGAACGATACATGCATTAAATCAAGGAACGGCGTGGAAATTGCCACTATTATAAGCTTGGTTAATGAGTCATTGCCCATGCATTAAGCTAATGACGCAGGTTGAATACTTCAAATACTCTTACTTGAGATAATTAAATATTTTAAGCGCATATCATAATTTTTAATTCAAAACATAAACAAGAGAATTAGAATTCTCTCCACTTCAAACGTACTTTGGGATGATAATTAATTTTCTTAATTTTCTTTAAAAAGATATATATGTGTGTGTGTGTATAGATGAGTTTTGCACTCTTTCCCTCTCCTTGAAAGGCTTCTAAATATTGGATAATTGTAAAAAAAATAAAAAATTATTCGTGCTCAATTCTTTTAATAGCTAGAGACTTGAGAGTAGAAAGTTAAATAAATAATATTTGTTTATACCAAAAACTAATTGGTGCCTTTGTTTGATGGTAAATAGCACAATTATCAGAAACAGACGTTATAAGTTGAAACTCTATATAAAAAAAAAAATAAAAAAAAAGACTTAAAATATATCAGGTTAGCCCTAAAATGTATAAAGTTCTTGATTCTTCTTGGTTTAGATTAATTATTATAAATTTAAAAGGTGTACATAGAATCATGCATGTTGTTTATAGGACATTACACTCATAGATACAAGAAATAAAATGTCAACTATCATACAAATGCCAAAACAGAGCAACATCTGTCTGAATAATTAAAACTGGTAGTAATTAAGAAGCTACCATTATCTTTCTTGACGCTAGCTAGTCTTATTAGTTAGACTTTTTCCAAACAATTTAGTGTTAATTAATTAATTCAAATATCTGACGAAGTCATAGACCATGAAAATGACAATTACAAGACTACAGCAACTGCTTGGAACTGCAAGTTTAAAACCTATCAAACATTATAAATGTTGTTGTAATGGTTTCTTTCTAACTCATAAACCCATAAGCCATAACCATTATTATGGCAATGGTTACTTCAACACTTCATCATTGTTGTTCTCTCTTTCTTCTCCTTCTGCTTCTTCCTCTCGTTCCCACTGTTTTTACCTACACCAAAGATGACTGTAACATATTGCTGAACTCACCGGCTTCAGTTACAGATCAAGATATTAATCCATTATTCACGTCGCGTTCAGGTGAATTTTCCTTTGGATTCCGCCGTTTTCAAATCAATGAGAAAGAGTCTCAATTCTTGCTTGCAGTTTGGTTTACTAAAACAAAAGACCAAACCATAGTTTGGTCTGCAAATGGCAATGAACCAGCACCACAAGGTTCTACACTGACGCAGAATAGCAGCAGTGCATTTGTTCTCAATGACCCTAATGGCAAAGAGTTATGGAAGGCTCCAGGGAATGGTTCCAAATCCAGTTGTGCGGCTATACTGGACAATGGGAACTTGGTGATTTTAGATGAGCAGAATAATTCCATATGGGAGAGCTTCAAAGAGCCTACTGATACGATTTTGCCTGGCCAAATACTGTACATGAATACCACACTCAAGTCTCGCCAATCTGAGACAAATTATTCTTACGGGAACTTCAAGCTTATTTTACAGCTTGATGGAAATTTGGTGCTTTATTCTCTATCTATGCCATCTATTGGAAGAGCTTATTTTGCCACCATGACATTCTGGGAATCACAGTTGATCTTTACTGAAGCCGGATACATGTACGTCCAAGATGCGAACAATTCAACCAACACCTTCAACCTTACCCAAGAAGATCCAGGCTCAAAAGACTCTTTCTACCACATGGCTAGGATTGATTATGATGGGGTCTTCAGAATATACAAACACCTCAAACAGCAGGACACAAGTTGTGGAAGCTGTCCTTCAACATGGGATCTAGTGCAAGGCATTCCTGGTATTACTGATATTTGTGGTGTGTTTGATGCTAATACTTTTGTAGGTGGGTTCTGTGGACTCAACGGTGTTTGTCGTACCTCAGATGCTTCAAGTGGGGGCGGGACATTTTGCTCATGTCCTTTCGGATTTTCTCAATTGAACCCATATGAGGATTGGGCAGGGTGTAAACCAGATTTTCCGTTACCCAACTGCGACAATGGATGGGAAGAAAATAAAGGGCAGGTAAGCTTTGTACGGCTTACAAATATGGACTGGCCGTTTACAGATTACAGCCTTGTTCAAGGGGCTAATGAGACAGAGTGTAAGCAGCAATGCCTTGACGATTGCATGTGTGTTGTGGCCATTTACGAAAAAACAGGAGGTTATTGTTGGAAGAAGAAGTATCCTCTGTCCAACGGAAGATATAGCACAAATATTACAAGAATAGCTTTCATCAAGGTACCTAATAGCTTTGTTCCAGTGAAGAAAAGCCAGTCTGTGGTAGTTGTTTTGGCACTACTCCTTGGCAGCTCTGCATTTCTCAATATCCTTTTCTTCATAGCTAGTATTGTGGCTATTATCTACTTGCACCACAAAAAGATGAATTCGCCATGGAATATTGATAGCACACTTGCAACAAATGTGAGAAGCTATACATATAAAGAGCTTGAACAAGCAACCAGGGGCTTCAAGCAAATAGTAGGAAAAGGTGCTTTCGGAACTGTTTATAAAGGGGTCCTTCCATCAGATTCAAAAAGATTTGTTGCAGTCAAGAAGTTAGGTAAGGTGGTAGAAGAAGGTGAGAAAGAATTCAAAACAGAAGTGAGCGTGATCGGTCAGACTCATCATAAAAATTTAGTCCGGTTGCTTGGTTATTGTGATGAGGGGCAGCACCGGCTATTGGTATATGAGTACATGAGTAATGGCTCTTTAGCTAACTTTCTCTTTGGGATATCCAGGCCTCATTGGAACCAAAGAGTGCAGATTGCTTATGGAATTGCAAGAGGTCTCATGTACTTACATGAAGAATGTTGCACCCAAATCATCCAGTGCGACATAAAGCTCAAAACATACTTTTGGATGAATACTTTACACCAAGGATTGCTGATTTTGGATTAGCAAAGCTTTTATTGGCTGAGCAAACTCGAGCTGCTCGAACAGGAATAAGAGGGACGATTGGGTACTTTGCACCTGAATGGTTTAGGAAAGCATCCATTTCCGTTAAGGTTGATGTGTATAGTTTTGGTGTGATGTTACTTGAGATTATTTGTTGCAAGTCTAGTGTTACATTTGCATTGCAAGCAGAGGAGGCATTAATAGATTGGGCTTACGAATGTTACAAAGATAAAAAATTAGATAAGTTGGTAGAAAACGATGAGGAAGCAAGCAATGACATGAAGAGGTTAGAGAGGCTTGTGATTGTGGCAATTTGGTGCATTCAAGAAGATCCTTCACTGAGACCCTCGATGAAAAAGATCACACAGATGCTTGAGGGAGTTATTGAAGTCTTTGTGCCCCCAAGTCCTTCATTGTATAATCACTCTCCACCTTCAAAAAGTAGTTCCCTTGAGTTTTCATTCTCCTCAGTTGAAAGGTAAGCATTTGAGATTGATGATAATGGGTAACTTTGTAAATAACTAAGTGTTGAGCAACCTCTTTTAAAGGTGAGGCGCCACACCTATTCTTATTTGTATTATGGTATCAAATTCAGACTGATCTGTAGTTGGTTTCCGTTATTCATTTGTCTCTTGCTCTGTCCTTTGTTCTTGGATACAAGGTTCCCTTGTTTCATGCCTATTATTCTTTAGTGTCTTTCACCTTCTTAGTTACTTTGCTTTAATTTTGGATTCCTAGTTCAATCTGACTTTTTTTTTTTTTGGGTTTGTTAAATTGTTCTTGCTGTAATTTATGTGGGATTAAAGCATACTTGCATGTGGGTTGATTTGGATTTGTAACTGTGAGAACTGCAATCCAAGGGGATCGAGATTCATGATAATTATTTCTTGAACAAATCAAGTCAAGCATGATGTTGAAATTTAAATTTTATATTAACAAGAAAAAAAAAAAACTACGTCAACATGTTTCTCATCCAACTTTAAATTCTAATATAGACAAAGGAAATGAAACATTGTAGTCCAGAAAAAAAATTTTGAATTCTCAAAATGGAAAAATTCAGATCATTCATGATACAAGTAGTTTTGTATCCTATAGTTTTCAATAGCTTATTTGCTAAACAGTTTTCAGAAAACAACTAGTTTTATTGTTTTATTATTATTATTATGTTTTTTTGGGGGGGGGGGGGGGGGGGGGGGGGGAGAGGGGTTGACGGAGTAGTGAGACAAAAAGCTAAACTTAAATTGCCAAACAAAAAGAAAAAGCATCTATTTTTTAAATTCCAATTCTAAAACCCTAAAAATATTGGAATTCAATCTTCAATCTGTTAGGACAAGAAATGATCACCAAAACAAAGAAAGAAGAAACTGAATAAAAAAGAACACCCTTCCAGAGGGGTTGACGGAGAAGTGAGACAAAAAGCTAAACTTAAATTGCCAAACAAAAAAGAAAAAGCATCTATTTTTGAAATTCCAATTCTAGAACCCTAAAAATATTGGAATTCAATCTTCAATCTGTTAGGACAAGAAATGATCACCAAAACAAAGAAAGAAGAAACTGAATAAAAAAGAACACCCTTCCGGATTTGTTAGGACAAGAAATGGTAACCAAACACTGGCTTTGATATTATGGGGTTTTGGAACACAGAGTTTTGTGTTTCTCCAAAAATTGGTAGTAAAGTTTTCTATAAATCACTTCTCCACAACATATAGAATGAGGAGTCCTGTGTACTAGACACTTTGATTATGTAGTTGATTGGTCAGGAAACTTGGTGTAGGCATAGCAGGCACCCAAGTTATCAAATTCATGATTGCAAGAGAGAGAGAGAGAGAGATATATATATATATATATATATATATATTTATAATAATAATTAGTGGATTCAAACTCAAGATATTTCTGTGGAGATCAAAAAGTGCTACTGAGCCACAAGTAGAGAATTATTTTTCAAACTCAGAAAATTTTTTTTTTTTGAAAGCTCGATAATGTAAATGCTAGAGCTAGTTTAGACCCTCAATTTTAATTACAACTTGATTAATTTTAAATCTAAACGCACTTAATGCAGAATATATGTTATTAGAAAATTAATTAATCGAAGCACTCAACAATTGCAAGGATGAACAAATAAGTGCAAAGAAAAAATCTAACAGTTGGATTGCATGTTCTTTATGCTCTTAACACATATGTCAAGTTTTGTATCAATTGAATATTATTTACTATATAATCTATAAGATCATATTTTATGCATAGTTTAGATTTAAACTACAAAAACTTGAAATTTAAATAATTTATTAATGATATAGTTATTGATCTTTAATTTTCTAGAAATTTTACAAGCATTGAAGATATAAAAAAAAAAAAAAAAAAGTAATCCAATGGTGGATTTGTCAATATTCATCTTCAATAAAAAGATATTGAGTAAAATTGTATCCTTAAGCTGTAATTAATTTTGTAGCTAAAATTTTTCCTAAATCATTTATAGGCGTTGACGAGAAAAATGTTTTCCTAATAAATATGAAAAATAGAAAAGTAGTATAGAGGCACTTTCACAAACTTCAAATACTCCACAAAAGCTCTCACAAATCACGAAGAATAAGAATAGAGAAATTTACCCTACTCAATTATTGCATGACATCCTCTTTATTGATTTATTTATTTATTTTTTACAAAACCGCCGAAGATATATATATATATATATATATATATATATATGAAAAGGTCAACAAAGGTAGGCAATTTTGTGAAGTTGTGCACGCAAACAACTCAAAGCCAAAAGCATAAATAATAGGTAGACAAGCCACGTATGTTAACAACTCTCTATTTTAATTTGAACTAGATGATATATCGCACATGGATGCTTTATAATTTTATTTTGAAATAGTTTCTTGCTATTTTTTATGATCTCTATATAACCTTGAACCTTTGTGCTATGCAATTTGAAGAGTTAGCTTCAATTATATTATATTAAAAAAAAAAAAAAAAAGCCTTTATAGTCCAGCAAGAAGATGAGTCTAGAAGGAAGTTAACCACAACCATCTTTATAAAGAAAAATGAAAGAGTGAAATTTGACCATTTTGTTCAACTTATTAACAAAACCGTAATGATTCGTCTATAATGATTTTTCAGCCACCTTGAAGTTTCCCTTATACATTAATTATGGCTAAATATAGTAAGAAATATACCTTTTGCCACTAATACTAAGTCTTACATACCTAGAACTAATACCAAAAAAATGTCCCACACATAAGGGCCATTTTTGCCATCATGGACCTTCATTCCAAGTGATGCAAATATGTGATTGTGGGGGGTGAAGCCCAACCTAATATATTGGGCCTAAGGCCCTATTTGAGGAATACTGTTTGTCCAAAGAGATGAAAGTACTTGAGAAAATGTCCATGTAAATGAAACGTACTTGGAGATGAACGGGAGGTGTAGTCCGAGGAGATGTTTAATGGTCCGAAGAGGCCATTATCCTCGGATTCCAAGAAGCTTGGTCAAATAGATGTCTGGGAAGTTCAAGTAATCCTCCAAACAATTCTAATGATAAAGATGAACCTCAGGCACGCATGAGGATAGCAAGAACGGAAAAATATCTAAAAGACAAACTTCAACCACCACATTAAATGCACTGCATCTACTTTTCTGGCCGCATTAATGTGGAGAAGACCCCTGAACAGTACAATCTCAGCTACCGTCACTCACACAAAGCTAAAGAAGATACATGATGGGACATGCACTCAAGTAGGCGTTCAGATGATGAACAAGTGGACGATGAAGATGAAGGGAGAAGGTGTTATATAAGGAGGAGAGGCCTCTGATAATAAAGGATCGAAAAAAAGAAAGAGAGAAGAAGAAAACATCTTTACTGTAACTCCAAGAATTGTAACTAAAGTTCATTCAATAAAATTCCTCTTCGGATGTTCACTTTTGCCTTCAACCAACCATGATTGCATGTTAGTTCATCCGTTAATACCATAATCAACTCGTCTAATTCACGTCCAGCCCAACTCTTTCACCCACTCTCTACAAATTCATTGTTCAGGGTTCATTGGGCTCACAATCCGAACCTATTGGGCTTGGGCCACAAAAATTGACCCTACAGTGATCAATTATTTAAGGATGGCCCTTATGGTTATCAAACATAGTTGTCAAGACCTGAAAGAAAATTTTAAAAGGAAATTGTGTGAATTTTTATTTATAGATGAACTTTATTGCAATCATGTTCAGAGTAGGATAACTATTAAATTCCTAGAAAATTTCATTTAGTGAAGAGAAGCAGCTTTAGTGACCAAATTTGGTAGTATTTTTTTCAAAAATATTCAAAGAATATCATATGCTAAGTTGTAGCTTAGTTTTAATTGAAGCTGATTCATCATCGGGAACTATATAAAAAAAAATGTAATTGTTTAAGTTACAATGCCAATTATGTTTGGATGACTAGTGTAGCTTGCATGAATTTTTGTTATTGGGCTACTAGTCCAATGTGGGTCAATGCAAATGCTCTTACTAGTACTTCTATGTTATAGCATCCAATCCACAGTCATTGGTTCTACTACTTGAGTTTGCACTGCAGGCCGCGTAATGTTTATTGAACTCATATATCTAAATGACATGATCTGCATTAAGACAAAAATGACACAATTTTTTACATTTTTTTATAATAATCAATATACAGTTTAACAAGTATGGTAAATTTTGACATATTGGGCCACAAGGATAATTGTTTGCGTTGTTGTTCTTAGAGATCTAAATGGCAGAAATGCCAAAAAGGTTATATATGTATAATTCATTGGGTGCAAACAGCACCCTCTTTGCCATTTTAGCATGAAATTTGTTTGTTCTTATTGGTAGTATTATTTATTAATTTATTTATTGCTAAGTGAATAAAAGAGATGGGTAAATTCTACAAACATGAGCCCAAACACACTTGGGGGTTGAGCCCAAACCACCTAAAAATAAGTTAATCAACGACGAATAACTATTTTTTTTATTTATAAGTACAGGATGCCTTAAAAAGTAAATCAGTGTACATGTAATTGAAAGTACGTTCAATTACTTTTCTCTTCTGCTTCTAGGTTATCCTAAGTTTCAAGCCTAAAGAATAATAGTGACAAGTAAATATTTAATATAAACTTAGTTACTTTTTCATCAATAAAGCAAGAAAGTAAACATCACCATGCAGCTGCAGGTACTCCCAACAAAATCAAACTGACTTCTTATTAAAACCTTGAACATTTTAAAATGATTTGGTTATAAGTATAAAAATGAAATCATGCAAGAAATTCTATTCCAAAAATATCTTTACTCTAAAATTGGATCTTATTTACATTGACAAAACTCCAAAACCAAATCTATATGATATCCCAATTTGACAAGCAAATCAATAACCATTTCCTCGTTGCAAATTTCGTGGCCTCTCTCATCTTCTAAGAGTTCAAAAACCCTCCAAAAAGAGCTTCTCATCTATTTCAAGAACAATTTGAAGTGTTGTATCAATACATTCTACTCAATTGTAGTCTTTGTCCTTCTCGGTACCCACATTTGTTTTGACTACTCATGGCCTTTCCACAAGTGCTTCTTGCATCTCTCCCTTGATGATCTCTGAAATTTTTGAGAACATGCCGAGGCTTAAGAAGTTGCAAACTTTCATTTTTCCCCTGATAAGATATTTCAAGCTCCCTAACTGGATGCTGCATATCCCAAGTTATCGTCAATCCCATCCAAAGGGCATTATTGTTGACCTCCGTTCTCATTTCCAAACAACTTGATCTTCCATTCAGACTTTCATTACCATAAATCAAGCACAAATCAGAAATATGAGATCCCCCATATTTGTATGCAGTTGCATTCGAATGTTCCTGCAAAATGTCATTTTTAAACGAAAGTTACTCAAAATTATCCAGTTCATTGATTATTACGGAGTCAATATGATCATACATAGTTACATACTTCATTCCATGTTACCCAAAAACACTCAGTTTACTAAATAAATATAGAAGTAATATCATTTCATCAAAAGGAAAAAAAAAAAAAAAAGGTTTGTATGCAATGCTTTGGGGTGCTCTTTAGTGATAACTAGAGGAAAACCCTTCATCCTAGCAAAATTACTAATGGGATAGATAGAATGGCACCTTGATATAAGCTAAACATCAGCTGCCACAGTGCCACTGTTTTGCAAATTTCATTCCAAGAAAAGCCATTCTAATTGGGAGACCAATAATGCCTGTATACTCTTTCATCAAGCTCATTATTGGCGAAGGATTGATCATTCTCTTCACCTAAAAGAACCACACCAATATATACAAGTTAGTGTAATGACTTGAACTTTGTGGCTTTGCTCTACTTTCTCCTCCTCTGTCTTGACAGCCCACCATACCATTTTATCTTATAAATCTTAAATTTCACAAGCAGTTCAAAATCATAGCAGAGCCTGACTAGATGTTTCTACTTTATTATATTTATATTAGATATCTTTGCATATATACCATCTATTAACAAACAAATGATATAATTGCCTATATTTGTGAACATAAATGTCACAGATGTCTTTCATTCTAAGTGATACCTGAATAACAAAAGTACAAGAATATTGTACACAAATCTGACAATATCTTCATGATCTAATAGGTCATTTTTAAATTTTTGTATTTTTTATTTTATGTTAAGTCATTTCCTGATAATCCTTACCTGAACTGAATTGAAATCTGACTCTCAATTTTTTTAAACACCATTATATTGAGAACTACATAAAACACACAAACAACTTAAACCAGAAAATCATGCCACTCAATTTGGGTACAGAATCAAAGGTAATTAGCATACAAAAGGATCCCTTAATTAAGATCATGTCTAGCCGATTGAACAATAAGAAATAGGAGAGAAGAGCATATCACATAGCAAGTGCAAAAGAACAAGATTTATTTCAACTTCAAATAGAAGCAGATATAACTACATGGTAAGTGTTAACTTGTCTTAATGCATGATTACAATTTACAAATAGATCAGAGACAAGGCTCCTTCGCCTTCCATATTGCTAACTTGCTAACATGATTACAAATGCGTTTGCAAAAAGTAATAATTAAAGCCTTGTAACAAGAAAATTGAAAAGGGAATTATTCAGGATGGAAAATTAAGGGATTTGAGAAAGGGCACCCCCTTCCACAAAGCCTAAATTAGGGCAGGAAAAGAAAATAGATTAGATAAAATAACTTTTTTTTTTCCTACAATTTTGCAAATATTTGAAAGAAAATAAGTAGTTAAATGCACTTCAAACTGTATATTGATAGTTCTATTATTACATTGGACAGTACCAATATCAATATTTCCCCCCCCCCCCTCACATTTGACAGTTTCATTGTCACATAGAGTAGTACCAATATCACATTTGACCATACTTTTGTTACAACTCCAACCATCATAATAACTATGATATCCATTGAACACATTTGAAATAGTTGGAAACAAGGACAGAATTCCTCTTGACTTGTCAGAAACTATCAAAATACCAAAAAGAAAAAGAAGGCTCCTGACAAAATTGACTAGAAATAAGATGATGCTGCTAATATGGCTTCCTTCCTAAGACCTTCTATGCATTTTTCTTCCTTCCAAGGTCTTTCAAACCAAAATAGAAGTAGAAGGTGTTCGATTAAGCAAATAAAAATCAAGCTACATGTTACTAGAAGCTAAACTCACCTGAAATAGGTTCCTTGACCCAACTAGAGCTCCATTTATGAACTAGGTGTTATCACGTGTAATATTTGCCTGTAAAAAAGCCATTTGGTCAATGCCAGTACCACTGAGGGTTGTGGGAGGCCCATCTGCACTAATTCCTCCACTAGGCAACACTCTTTGGCCATTGGATTTGAGAAGTTGCTGGTAGTCACTGAACCCATAATGGATCTGTTTAGCCAACTAAGATTCCGGTGTTCAAAAGTAATAGTTCCACCAGGGTGCAATGAAGCCTAAACATGCAACATACACAAGAAAGAAGAAAATACAATGAGACCTTCAAAACTTACATCCAAAATTTTGATTGTTTGTGGGGGGCAGACTGTAGAGAGCAAAGAACAAGTACAACATGTCAGCTATGGAAGAATAGCCGAGGAGCAAAACCGGGATTGTATGTCACTTCCACATTAAATACGCATGACTAATGTTCAAGCAGCATTAATGGGAAAATGACCCCTGAGCAGTGTTGCCTCGATTGCTGCAACTCACAGGGAGTTTTGGTAAGGTGGCTGATGGGACGGGTTATTAGAGAGAGGCATGGATGATCAATAAGTGGAGGAAAGGGATCGTTGGAGGAGGACTATATAATGGGAAGAACCATTCTCATAGCGGGGGTTCTCACAGGAAAAAGAGTACCAACGAGCTCCTCGGACCAGGCCGAGGATAGACTTTTTCCAGGATGATTTCAGTTCATCTACGTTCGATGGTGGCGAATATCACATTGGGCGTTGTCCGCTTGCTAGGGCCTAATTCTTGAACCCGCTCTCTACAAATTCATTGTATTGGGCTAGCTGGGCATGAGTCCGCTCACTCAACAGTAGAAGTGCTCAAACCCAGTCCCTACAATTGGCGCCGTCTGTGGGGAGAACTAGTGCGCTAGCAAGCGCAATGGTCAATTATTCCTACATTGCTAGCTTGCACAAAGTTAGGCAAATTTTTCTTCGCCGCCGCTAACACCGACTCCAAGTCCCGTAAAAAAAAGGAGGAAAACATCGCACCCACTCAAGAAATAGTTGTTGTAGAAAAATGAAAGGTTCAAAGAATGAAGCAAGTAAACAGTACAGCCTTTTATTAAATAAAAAAAAAGCACACCATACGCCCGAAGGCTTAGACAAGCTTGTTCTAAAGCTAAAAATACAAACAATGGCTTGGACAGGCTTGTTCTAAAGCTAAATGTACAAGCGGAGACTTAGACAGGCTTGTTCTAAAGCTAACCATTTGTTTTAAGGCTACCAACAACTCCTGAGCCCATATGGATGGTACCGGCAATGAGAGAGGAGAAGGAGTGGAAGCTCCGGATGGCCCCATTCCAGGACATTCCCTTGATGCTCCCCTGGACTTATGATAATTAAGCATTGGAGGCGGCAACACCCGGGCACCGATCGTAACGTAATCTTGCGAACCTCCATTGACGTGAGTTGGGCGCGAATCACTACCGGCTTGAAGGGCAGGCATGGACGCGTACCGGAGAAAAACATTATGTTCCTCATGAACCTCCCTTCTAACTACCAGGCACACTGCCACCAGGATGACGCCCAAGCCTTGCCGCGTTGAAAGTCTGACGCGATCTACAGCTGTCGCAGCTCTCGATTGAGGAAAGAGGACCTCCCTTCTTGCTCAGTTGAAAGGTAGGGACACCTTTGGCCCCAACCCCCTTTGCCTCAACTACGTCGTCCAGGGTCTAGCCGGCATCTCTGGTTCCTGAAAGGGGCTTGGCTCCCTTGCCTTTACCCTCATCCAGGGACATCCCATTCCCCCGAGCCCTGATCACAATCCTGGCAAGGTTATTAGAGGTGCTTAGAGGGTTGGGGGCTCAGAGTTCCTGTTGAACTCAAGGATTCGTGAAGTGTGGAAGAACGATTCCCCCAAAGAGCCTTATATAGAAGGCGAAGGTTGGTGGGAATTAATCCGCACAAAATTCAAAGGAAGAATTACCAGCGACATTAATCCTGACCAATTTCCAAGGAGGCCACCAGCCGCTGGATCTGCATTAATCCACAAAGATATTAATGAGGGCGTGCCTCGCATGCCGAAACGTCAAGCACACAACCCGAACAGCCAAAGGACGCCTCGTAATCAGAAGTGGCGAAAAAATTTGCGCAATGGGGCTACTACTGTGCGTAAAGGCGGAGGGACAAGCCGCCCTTGTCCAGGTCAATATTGGGCCAATTGCCCAGTCTAAGAAGGAGTTCCTCCTCGACAAGGCAAGGTCGAGACCGTTATCGCTCTAGAAGCGAACATTTCAGCGTTGAGGACAAGTTCCTTCACCCCGAGCAGTGACGACGAAGTGTTAGACAGAACCAAGGTCTTGCATGGTCCTCGGACTCAAACCTATGGGGAAACTAACCACTTCAAGAAAAACCTGGGTACTAGACTGAACCAAGGTATTGCATGGTCCTCGGACTCAAACCTATGGGGAAACTAGTTACTTACAAAAGAACATAATTATTAGACTGAACCAAGGTCTTGCATGGTTCTCAGACTCAAACCTATGGGGAAATTAACCACTTCAAGAAAAACCTAGGTACTAAACTGAACCAAGGTATTGCATGGTCTTCGGACTCAAACCTATGAGGAAACTAGTTACTTACAGAAGAATATAAGTGTTAGATTGAACCAAGGTCTTGCATGGTCCTCGGACTCAAACCTATAGGGAAACTAACCACTTCAAGAAAAACCTGGGTACTAGACTGAACCAAGGTATTGCATGGTCCTCAGACTCAAACTTATGGGAAACTAGTTACTTACAGAAGAACATAAGTGCTAGACTGAACCAAGGTCTTGCATGGTCCTCGGATTCAAACCTATGGGGAAACTAACTACTTCAAGAAAAACCTGAGTACTAGACTGAACCAAGGTCTTGCATGGTCCTCGGACTCAAACCTATGGGGAAACTAGTTGCTTACAGAAGAATATAAGTGTTAGACAGAACCAAGGTCTTGCATGGTCCTCGGACTCAAGCCTATAGGGAAACTAGTTACTTCACAAGACTAAATGCTAAACTAGCTACTTTCAACTAAACGAAGCGAGAAGCATTCGACTGAGTTGCGAACGCAGCCAGAAGGGAGTCTAGTGTCTCAGATCACTTACCCCTGCCTACTTCGATAAAGCTGCAAAACGGAAGCGAGCCCATGAGCATCGCTTAAAGCACCTTAAGTGCTGAAACGCCCTCTCAGGCTCGGCAAGCTTACGAGGGACGTGTGATTGTATAACGTATACGTCGTGGACCAGAATCCTATGTGACTCATCCAAAGGGGAAACAAGTTGCATTGCCGAGACAGTTTGGTTTTCAGTTAAAGCCTGAGGCAAAATTTATATCGCGGGTCCATCGTTTTCAATTATTCAAGCACTACTGGCACACCGCTAAGATCAACCGATTATTGAGCAAAGCATTAAAGCAAGATAAATAGAGGGACACATTGTTCAAAGAAATAAACACAGACAATTGGATATATTACACCAAAAAACAGTTTCATTACAGTATCACCAAGGTAAAAAAAAAAAAAAAAAGGAACGAAAAGAAAAAGAGACCATAATGGACCCGGTCGACGAAATAAGATAGCCCGACAAGATGGCTTATTTCTTCAACTTGATAGACAGCTTGTCCTTGGGAGTTTGCCGAGAAGCTTCATCTGGTGCCTCGAGACCCTGGCTCGGAGGTGCAACTTCGAAGGACTCCTTCTCGGTGGGGGGAGCCTAGGAGTCAGCAGGGGTGGCCTAGGAGTCAGTAGGAAGTTTCACCACGTCTGGAAGCAGTAGCGTCTGCACACCTCGGGCACTTAAGCCTTGAGACTGGCCTCGGTCTTAGCCATTCCCTCAGCGAAGGCCTCCTCCTCCGCTTGCTCTTTGGAGCTCTCAGCATCTGTCCTCGCAAACTTGGCCTCTTCTTTAGCCCTCAAGGCCTCATCCCTAGCGTACTCGGCAACGCCCCTAACTCCCTCTACCTCAGCCAGTTTCTTCTTCAAGTCGGCGATGTGCTCTTTGGCAATTTGCAGCTGACCCTTAACCTCCTGCAGGCGCCCTGTCTGGTCGTCGACCTGTTTTTTAATGCCGACTAGGTCAGATGCCGCGCTGTCTCTGGCCCTGGTCATCTCCTCTAGGTCCTCCCTTGCCTTCTTGAGATCAGCCTCAGATTTCTTAAGGGTATTCACAGCATCCAAGTACTTGTCGCGTTCCTGGTCCAGGGCTCTACCCTGGTTGTCGGCCTCCTCTTCTAGCCTAAAAGTGGGCTGGACAGCTTGCCAATCAAGACAAGTACACCGTAACTTGGGTACTAAGGAATAAAATTCAAACAAAGGCACAAGTATCAGAAGTCTTACCATACCCAGGTACCTTTTGAGGTTACGGGCAATTTCTTGCCTCTTCATGCCCCCCAGCTCGGCCATGTCAGTGGGGAGAAGCAGGGACCTCTCCAGGGCATCAGCTACGTGAGCCCCCTTGCCCCCTCGGAAGTCCCTGAGGGTGGCGTCGTCCATCAAAGGCTTCCCATGAAGCATGGCGGCGGGCAGCCAGGCCTGGGGCTCGGACTGCTGAATGACCTCTTTTCCCTTGTCCTGACCACCAATCCTCAGCTGCTTGGAAGGTCGGCGGGCTTCATCTTCCTCTTGGGAGGAACGAGATCTCCCCCCATCCACTGGGTCTTTGCCCTTGGAAGGCCTCTTCCTCTTCGGATCGGTGGACTCGGGCCGAGGGTCCGAGGTCGGCAGAGTGGAAGACGACTTAGTCTGCGCAGGCAAAGACTTAGGTGGGGGAGGGGGAAGCTTGGGTGGAGGAGAAGGAAGCTTGGATTGTGACTTCCCCAGCGTGTCCTTCCCTGGTTGGCCCTCAAGTAGGTCGAACAGGCTAGTTTGAGGTTGTCTCTTGAAACCCATCTCGGCCTGAGTACCAGTCCTTGGTGACAGAAGGTCTGCTTCAGATAAATGGGGATCACCCAAGTCACCAGAGGGATCCTCGGATAGATGGACTTGGTCGAATGCACCAAATTCGTCCTCGGACGAACCCAGATCAACTACTTCTCCCTCTTTTTCCAAACTTCCTCCCTCGGCCTCCGCAGCTTGGTGGGACGAGGAAGAGCCTTATAATGAAATAAAATAATGAAACAACTAAACAACAATAATTAATAATTTTATTAATATTTCAAATGAACTTATAATTTATTAGATGTGTATATTGAAAAATATGTAGCTTGTAGCAATCGAATATATAAAGAATGAACTGCGCAATCGAATGGGAGATTAGTGGATAATGATTGCTTGGTTGTGTATATTGAAAAAGATATAGCTTGTAGCATTGATAATGAGACTATCATGCAACGATTTCAAAATATGAAAACTCGTAGAAGACAGTTGTAAATTTTATATATTTGCATGTTTTTTTATTATTGTTGTTGTCAATATATAAAATTTTCTTTTTATTAGATTGTGTAATTTATGCTTGTTGATGAACACCCTGGAAAAAATTCCTAGAGTTGCCACTATAGTGGGACAAAATAGAGCTATTGAAAAAGATTTGTCTTATATAGCCATTAACAAATTAGAGCTGCCAAGTAGGAATTTAACTTTATGAGCCTGGTAAAATTAATGAAAAGCGTGGAGAGCACCTCAATGGTATATTTGAAACCCTTTAAGTAATTTATTCAAGATTGAGGGTATGACTAAATGTGTGTAAAATACCATAAGAGAGGAGATTGATTTTCTTGGTTTTTTTAGTCTTACTCTTTATATTTTTCTCCACTATGCCACACTGCACTGCACTGCACACCTTTGCCCTTGCTACTAACCACACCCGCAACCAACTACTACCAAACAGCTCAGGTATGGTGGAAGAAAATGAATAAAAAAAAAAAATGTAATTGTTTAAGCTACAATGCCAATTATGTTTGGATGACTAGTGTGGCTTGCATGAATTTTTGTTATTAGGTTGTTATTCCAATGTGGGTCAATTAATTGGGCTTTCTTGGCATATTTTGGCTGGACTAGCCTATTAAGTAGTCCAATGCAAATGCTCTTACCAGTACTTCTATGTTATAGCATCCAATCCACAGTCACTGAGTCTACTACTTGAGTTTACACTGCAAGCGACATAATGTTTATTGAACTCATATATGTAAATGAAATGATCTGCATTAAGACAAAAATGACACAATTTTTTACAATTTTTTTTTTTTTTTTTTTGATAATAAACAATATATAGTTTGACAAATAGGGTAAATTTTGACATATTGGGCCACAAGTACAAATTGTTTGGGTTGTTGTTCTTAGAGATCTAAATGGCAGAAATGCCAAAAAGGTTATATATGTATAATGCATTGGGTGCAAACAACACCCTCTTTGCCATTTTAGCATGAAATTTGCTTATACTTATTGGTAGTATTATTTATTTATTTCTAAGTGAATAAAAGGGATGGGTAGATAAATTTTACAAACATGAGCCCAAAAACACTAGGGGGAGGAGCCCAAACCACCTAAAACTAAGTCAATAAAAGACGAATAACTAATTTTTTTTAAAAAAAAAATTTAAAAGTACAGGATGCCTTAAAAAGTAAATCAGTGTACATGTAATTAAAAGTACGTTCAATTACTTTTGTCTTCTGATTTTGGGTTATCCCAAGTCTCAAGCCTAGATAATGATAGTGACAAAATTAATATTTAATGTAAACTTAGTTACTTTTTCATCAATGAAGCAAGACAGTAAACATCACCCTGCAGCTGCAAGTACTCCCAACAAAATCAAACTGACTTCCTATTAAATCCTCGAACACTTGAAAATGATTGGGTATAAGTATAACAATGAAATCAAGCAAGAAATTCTATTCCAAAAATATCTTTACTCTAAAATTGGATCTTATTTACATTGACAGAACTCTGGAACCAAATCGAAATTATATCCCAATTTGACAAGAAAAATAGATGTCCTATCAAACCTATCTCATAACCATTTCCTCGCTACAAATTTCATGGCCATTCTCTCATCTTCTAAGATTTCAGAAACCCTCCAAAAAGAGCTTCTCATCTATTTCAGGAACAATTTAAAGTGTTGTATCAATACATTCTATTCAATTGTAGTCTTTGTCCTCGGTACCTGCGTTTGTTTTGACTACTCATGGACTTTCATCAAGTGCTTCTTGCATCTCTCCCTTGATGATCTCTGAAATTTTTGAGAACATGCCGAGGCTTAAGAAGTTGCAAACTTTCATTTTTCCCCTGATAAGATATTTCAAGCTCCCTAGCTGGATATTGCATATCCCAAGTTATTGTCAATCCCATCCAAAGGGCATTATTGTTGACCTCCATTTTCATTTCCAAACAACTTGATCTTCCATTCTGACTTTCATTACCATAAATCAAGCACAAATCAGAAATATGAGATCCGCTATATTTGTATGCAATTGCATCTGAATGTTCCTGCAAAATGTCATTTTTAAGCGAAAGCTACTCAAAATTATCCAGTTCATTGATTATTATGGAATCAATATGATCATATATACTTCATTCTATGTTACCCAAAAACACCCAGTTTACTAAACGCATATAGAAGTAATATCATTTCATCAAAGGGGAAAAAAAAAACAAGTTTGTATGCAATGCTTTGGGGTGCTCTTTAGTGATAACTAGAGGAAAACCCTTCATCCTAGCAAAATTACTAATGGGATAGAATGGCACCTTGATATAAGCTAAACATCAGCTACCACAGTGCCACTGTTTTGCAAATTTCATCCCAAGAAAAGCCATTCTAATTGAGGAGACCCATAATGCCTGTATACTCTTTCATCAAGCTCATTATTGGCGAAGGATTGATCATTCTCTTCACCTAAACGAACCACACCAATATATACAAGTTAGTGTAATGACTTGAACTTTGTGGCTTTGCTCTACTTTCTCCTCTGTCTTGACAGCCCACCATACCATTTTATCTTATAAATCTTAAATTTCACAAGCAGTTCAAAATCAAGGCAGAGCCTCACTAGATGTTTCTGCTTTATTATATTTATACTAGATATCTTTGCATATATACCATCTATTAACAAACAAATGATATAATTGCCTATATTTGTGTACATAATGTCACAGATGTCTTTCATTCTAAGTGATACCTGAATAACAAAAGTACAAGAATATTGTACACAAATCTGACAATATCTTCATGATCTAATAGGTCATTTTTAAATTTTTGTATTTTTTATTTTATGTTAAGTCATTTCCTGATAATCCTTACCTGAACTGAATTGAAATCTGACTCTCAATTTTTTTAAACACCATTATATTGAGAACTACATAAAACACACAAACAACTTAAACCAGAAAATCATGCCACTCAATTTGGGTACAGAATCAAAGGTAATTAGCATACAAAAGGATCCCTTAATTAAGATCATGTCTAGCCGATTGAACAATAAGAAATAGGAGAGAAGAGCATATCACATAGCAAGTGCAAAAGAACAAGATTTATTTCAACTTCAAATAGAAGCAGATATAACTACATGGTAAGTGTTAACTTGTCTTAATGCATGATTACAATTTACAAATAGATCAGAGACAAGGCTCCATCACCTTCCATATCGCTAACTTGCTAACATGATTACAAATGCGTTTGCAAAAAGTAATAATTAAACAAGGACCATACTTTTGTCACATTGGGTAGTACTAATATCACATCTGACAATTCTTTTGTTACAACTCCAACCATCATAATAACTATGATATCCATTGAACACATGTGAAATAGCTGGAAACAAGGACAGAAGTCCTCTTGACTCGTCAGAAACTATCAAAATACCAAAAAGAAAAAGAAGGCACTTGACAACATTGACTAGAAATAAGATGATCCTGCTAATATGGCTTCCGTCCTAAGATCTTCTATGCATTTTTCTTCCTTTCAAGGTCTTTCAGATCAAAATAGAAGTAGAAGGCGTTCAATTAAGCAAATAAAAATCAAGCTACATGTTACTAGAAGCTAAACTCACCTGAAATAGGTTCCTTAACCCAACTAGAGCTCCATTTATGAACTAGGTGTTATCACGTGTAATTTTTGCCTATAAAAAAGCCATTTGGTCAATGCCAGTACCACTGAGGGTTGTGGGAGGCCCATCTGCACAAATTCCTTCACTAGGCAACACTCTTTGGCCTTTGGATTCGAGAAGTTGCCGGTAGTCACTGAACCCATAATGGATCTGTTTAGCCAACTAAGATTCCGGTGTTCAAAAGTAATAGTTCCACCAGGCTGCAGTGAAGCCTAAACATGCAACATACACAAGAAAGAAGAAAATACAATGAGACCTTCAAAACTTTAACCCCAAAAATTTTATTGTTTGTGGGGGGCAGACTGCAGAGAGCAAAGATATATTTGATAGAATTTAATGTCCATATTTGTTCAATCATCAAATTCCAAGCAGCCTAAAACAAAGATCCTTGCAGCAATTAATAAAGTTAATTTTGCATGGGAAGGGAACCTACCTTACAGCCTACAATATCTACCAATTCATCTTCTGCTCAAACCAATTCACTTGAAATCCTTATTCTTTTTTAATGCAGAAATTTCTCAATGCAAAGAAGCAGAAAACTAGGATAACCAAGCTCAGTTAAATTTCTGATAGAAGATGATGCAGGGATCATCTATAATGAAGTTTGAAATCTCAATTTCCTTTCCCACCTGAAACACAATAAGAATGCCTCTTGCTACTCTTGCAATCATCCTTTTCAGCATCTTCATAACAAAAAAGAAACATAAGAGAAGGGCTATAGGATCCCCCTTACTTAACCATCTATAATGCTGAAAAGGCCAGTTGAAAATATGTTCACCAGATCTGAGAATGTCAGAGTGGAGACACAAGCTGATGTCCATTTTGACCAGCCAAATCTGAAACAAATACAAAGAAAATTACAAAATGTCATGCCCCTACGCATAAAACAAAAACAAATTAGGACATCCAAACTCCAAACCCAAAACAACATGCATGTATCACTGCATCACTCTTCCCAAGAACCACATATTATTGGCTACCATGTGATTGATGTTTCCTGTTTTTGATCTGACACGGGGAAAGAATTAAATTTTTAATCAAGCTCAAATCATGGGGCTACAAATCTTGCAAAATTATGTGATTGATGTTTCCTGTTTTCAGATATGTTCAATACTATCACTAAATGTCATCCTTTGTTGAGAAGCACATTTTCTTGGATGACTTCCTAACTTTTATATTGCACTCCAAGCTTTCAATGTATTTTATATTTTTCTGCCCTGCTTGATCTTTTGAAAATGTTGCTTTTCTTTATGCTAGAAACAATGACTAATAATATTAAAATATAAATAAATAAATAAATAAAGGGGTACATTTGCTTCTTTGTTGTTTGATATAATTGGGCTTGCAAATATACTATTTCTCATCAAGAATCTGTCTTTTTTAGTGTAATAAAAATAGGATGGTTCATGGTTGATACATAAACAAGTGTGTATGAGATAGAGAACCTAATATAATTTGATGCCCCTCAAATGAATATTATCATTTAGAATCATACGTATAATACTTAGATAAACAATAAACATCTTCTGGTATGTAATTTAGATTCTGGATACGTGTGCTAAATTGAAAAGTTTTGAATTTCTCAAAATTCAAATCAACAAGTAAAATTTAAATATTGAATGGAAAGAATAAGAAGAATCACCAACTGCAAAAAAATGTTCTTCCTATTTTCTTTTGTTATCTTCTTTGAATGGATCAAGTCAATAAAATTGTCCAATAGACCTTAAAAAAAAACTTATTCCAAGTCCTCAGCCTGCAAAGACAAATAAAGACTTTTACATTGATAGTAGAGAGTGAAAAAATCATGCAAATGCCTATAAAATGAAAATTTTGAACGCTAAAAATAAATTCTAAGTTCTTAGACTGCAACATTTGATTAAAAAAAAAGAAAAAAAAAGAAGAAGAATAAGAAGAAAACAACTGGTGTAGCCATGAGTTTTAAGGCAAACAAATTAAGCAGAAATGTATTAAAAACATGTTCAACTGGCAAAAAACTGATTCGTGCATAAGGCTTCTCACTAGATAGAAGCATAATGCACACAAATTTAATTAAATATCTGATTGGAAGCCAACTTCTAGGAATGATGGTTCACCAGGGCTGAATTGCTAATATTTTTACCCTTCAAAGGAATAACTTGTGTGGCTATATTTATCATGTAAATACAAGAACACATAACACAAGAACAAAAAAAAAGACTTTTACATAAAAAGTCCAGAGTTAGAAGATCATATAAATGCCTATAATAGAACACATTGGACAGCAGGTGAGCATATCAGAAAAGAATATACACTAAAACGGTGATGAAAACAAAATTGTATACTGAAAAAAATATCTAGTTCTGGGAAGTCATGAATTGATTGTACCAATCTCTTCTACCTATAGGTAGTATTGAGAGAGAGAGAGAGAGAATCCCAGCTCATAGTCCTCAATGTCTAGAGTTTAGTAATTTTGTCCTTCATCAGGGTTGTCATTTCTGTATATAAGAAATAAATCTTTGAAAATTGGGAAAGTTCTATTATGGTACGTTTGGTCAAAAGATCTCAATTTGAAATTTTTTAGAGTTCTTTAAAATTTTGCAACTTTAGAAAAATTCTAAATCAAAGTAAATATAAATCTCCATCAGTCTGTTATAGGCTTGTCAAAAGAAAATCTTACAGACACCATTACATGAAACCAACATCTTGATCAACTTGCTAATACCCTCCATCAGTCGCTGGATTTTCATAAATCAAGCAGAAATAAGCACAATTATCAGTTATATAACATCAGATTTTAGGATAGCAATACAGAAAATGAAATAATGCAACTGAAAGAACATTGATATTTAGGTTAAGGAACAACACATATAAGACAATAGAAGCAGACAGTAATGTTCTTGAATTACAGGGGAAAGCTCTCAATGCTGAAACAAGAAACATACCAATCATCAAATTGGGCTCTTCATCGTCGAAATTTGCATTGCATCTCCATCAGAAACCTCTTCACTCTATGCAACAATAATCTGTGACAACTCAGAACAGATTAATTTCCATATGAAGAAGCATAAGGATGCAGCATAAAGAACAACAAATGTTCTAAAGATACAAGATTGGATATAAGAATACTAGACATAATATCAGTGGTTACATTTCTCATTATATTGCCTTCTCAAATGTTTGCATCTATGGCTTAGAGCATCTTTGTCATGATAAGAACAATGTCCCATTGAACAGTCCAATTGATAAATTTCAGTTACTTAAATACAAAAAATAAAATAAAATAAAAAGACCATCAAGAACAGACAAATCAAGAGTCTTCCCATTCTCTCCCACAGTGGAAACTGATTGGAGTTGAAAGCAAAATCACAATATCCTCCTAGACAATAAATTTAGAACTTCAACTAACTCCAAATAAACCCAATAACAATGGAAAAATTATTTTACCAACCACCACATATTATAACTCACAACCCCCAAATTTCCGATTTAAAATAACCTTAGATAGCCACCATTAGCACAACCATAAACCCACTCATCCACCAATACAAAACCCATACATATAAACACATAAATATCACTCCCAAAGCTCATAAATCATATGGGTATCCTTATCAAAGCTGAGATAAAAATAACCACAAACAATAGCATAAAATATATAAAAAGAGAATAGAACTTTTACCTCAAATAAAATATGTGAAGGTGCTGAGATGTTCTTAAGGATTTTCCTGGTGATCTTGCCGGAAAAAATGATGGTGGAGATGGTGGTGTGGAGTGTACCAGTGGGAGAGGATGAGAGAGTGAAGAGTGTTTGAGGGAAAAATGAAAAAGAAGAAAGAAGTGAGCCAGCCAAAGAGATGAGCGGTGGAAATTAGTTGGGGGTAGGTGGGGCACTAAAAAAAAAATCAGACCATTACTTTTCTTTTTCTTTTTTTAACTTTATGGGCTAGGCCACTGAAAATGAAATAATGCAACTGAAAGAACATTGATATTTAGGTTAAGGAACAACACATACAAGACAATAGAAGCAATAGAAGCAGACAATAACGTTCTTGGGTTATTGGGGAAAGCTCTCAATGCTGAAACAAGAAACATACCAATCATCAAATTGGGGTCTTCACCGTTGAAATCTGCACGCATCTCCATCAGAAGCCCTTTCATTATGTTGCCTTCTCAAATGTTTGCATCTATGGCTTAGAGCTTCTTTGTCATGATAAGACCAATGTCCCATTGAACAGTCCAATTGATAAATTACAATTACTTAAAAATTAAAAATAAAATAAATAAATAAGAAAAGAGAATCACGAACAGTCGAATCAAGAGTCTTCCCATTCTCCCCCACAATGGAAACTGATTGGAGTCGAAATCATCATTTACAGGGTTCTGGGCCACCGAAGATGAACCCAAATCAAACCCATCAACATTTGATGAGTCAAATGCCGAACCTAAGTCTGATCCATTTTCTGTATCCATTGGGCAATTGCATTCTACATGGACTCCTATCCTTTCAACGATAGAAGCAATATCTGAAACACAGAAGATCACAACATGATTCCGATCAGTTAGTTTCAAGTCCTGAAATAGTTCCTGCAATGAGCTCTGAGGTCTACAGGAAAAACACAGATGCCCAACGCTGCCACCTTTAGTAATGAATTTTCTTTCAAACGTTCGTTCATTACCATTGATGGAAATGAAGACATGATAATCAAAATCATCATCAAATTCACTATAAGAATATTGTTTTCCAAATGCAGTACAGAGAGCAATTGTTGGAAATTCGGGACCAATAAAGAATGATATTAAATTTCCATCCCTTTGATGGTTGAACCAATTTGGAATATCATTCTTATATCCTGTTGCCTCAAAACTATATTCACAACGGCAGGTTTGTCCCCCAGATATTGTAGATGAGTGTGGAAACATTGTGTGGCTTGGTACACCTAAACATGGTGGTAGATTTGGTGGAAGCCCAATGATTTCTCGAAGCGGCTGCATGCAATTAGCAAATTCAACAAGTTACATCTTAGCAAATCATGTAGTATTTGTGAAGGTAACACAAATAGTTTCTTAATATCTTTAAGAGAGAGATATACCTGAAAGAATGATTTTAAATCCAGCGATGGGCAACGACATACATATACAATTCGTAATCTCTCACATCTGCTCATGCTTTCTGGGAGGGTGACAACTTTGCTTTCGTGGATTTGTAACTCTTCCAGTGTGAGGGGGCAACAATAATTCAAAATAAATTCTATTTCTGAGCGAATTGTATAGCCAAAAAGTTCTAGTTTTTTCAACATTGGAAAAACATATTTGGAAGAGCAACCAAGAGAGTTGCACATTGGCTGCCTATCAATCTCCACATTCTCTATATGCCGTAAATTATAGAAGCTATCCATAGCATGCGCACTGCTTGAATCAAACGTTCCTCCAGTTAAGTGCACAAGCCCAATCAAATTCTCAAATGACGGAGGCAATTCATTACAGCTAACTGGAAGATGTAAATATTTAACACCTTTCATTTCGTGCAAGATATTTGGAAACTTCTTAATCCTATTGCATCCATTCAGAATAAAAGATCTAAGAGATTTCATCGTAAGACAGTTCGGAAGAGTTTCAAGTTTTTTGCAATGGTAAAGGCTCCACACTTCAAGCTTATCAAGACGCCCCACAGAGTCATCAATCTCAACTAAATTTGTACACCCATTAAGTTTCAATTGCTTTATGTTTGGGGTCATTGATAAGTCAGGTATTTTCGTAATCAGATTGCACACACTAAAGTCCACATATGTCACAGATACAAAATTCTATAGAAAAAAAAAATTTGAAAGTTAGAACATGGTTTAATCTTTAAAGAAGTATATATAAATAAATTAAAAATTAAAAACTTTGAAAAAATAATAATTTATAAATGCTAATGATCATACCTGCTTGAGTACTGGTTCTTCTAATAGGATAAAAGGCATGTTGAGCACAACCAGTTTTTTAGGAAAAAAATTTGGTGGCCATGAAGAAAATGGATATTCACGCCAATCAAGCAAGCTTAATCCATTGGCAAGACATTCAAGGGGTGCATTGCAACAACGTACATTACGAATCAAAAGCAATCTAAGATTTTTCATCTTACAAAATTGTGCCTTTAATTGCACCTCTTCTGGTTCTGATTTAGGCAACCACAATATCATGCTTTGAATTTTATCTGAACCCTAGTTGAACAATAGGGTAAGTGAATCACCAAAACATATAATAGTTAATAAACTTTAAACAAAGATAATATTCAGAATAAATAAATAAATAAAAGGGAAAAAAGTGTAATACATCTCTCATGTGAAGTAAAGGGAGGAAGTGTATCAAAATAACATACATACCATATCTTCAGTTAATACATCAAGAGCTTCCTCATAACACCATAGTCTGCTACGTTCCCCAGGCTTTTGTGGTGCTTCTTGTCGAACAATGTCCATACCCATTTGTTGAAATAAGTCGTGCATCGACAAATAATTAAATCGATCAATAGTCAAGAGACACTTATCAATAAGATTTTGAATACCATATATTGGGTTTAAACCACAAGCTTTCAGCACATCCTTAATTATATTATATCTCATGTCATATCCCTTGAAGAAACATGCAATATCAAGAAAAATATTCTTTTCATTTTCGTTTAATCCTTCATAACTTCTTTTTAGTATATTTTGAATATCTTCATGAGGATTTGTTTTATAACAATCTAACGCATCTTCCCAATAATCTGTAGGTTTCTCACACAAATCACGACCCATTACTTTTAGAGCTAGAGGAAGGCCTTTGGCATAACTTATAGCTTGTTTCTCAAGTTCCAAATAATCTTCAAGGACTTCGTTACTTGGGAAGGCATGCATACGAAAGAGTTCAATAGCTTCGTCTTCATCTAATTCCTCAACCCCATAGTCATAGGTTGAAAGACCATTTCGATTAACTAGCAAGCTTTTATATCTTGTTGTCAGAATGATTCTACTTCCAAATGCAAAGCCTTCACATTTTCCGAGCAATGTTTCTATCTGGTCGGCATTATCCACGTCATCAAGAATTATAAGAACCTTTTTTAGGCGAAGAATTCTATTTATCCTTGTGGTTCCTTCATATATAGTACTCACCCTCAAATTCTTATCCCCTAAGATACCCTGAAGAAGTGCCTCTTGTAAATGGATTTTGCCTTGCTCTGTCTTTGACCACTCTCTAACATTCTCTACAAAACTTTTTGCTTCGAAATGATTTGAAAAGCTATTATAAATAGCTTTTGCAATTGTAGTTTTGCCTATTCCACCAAGGCCAGTGATCCCTACCATGCGAACATCATTTGATTCAATATCTAAAAGTTTTGCTACCGCCTCCATGCGAGAATTTATTCCAACCAACTGCATTGTAGCATCATTTGATAGCATCCGAATGAATTCAGAATTTGAGATCTCTTCAACAATTTTTTGAACAAGTTCAGATTCAGTGCAACTGTCATTCACAGAGCATTTAATTAACACATGTAACAAGTCGGACTATGAAAAATAAATAAAATAAACTAAATGCAAGATGTTTAATTTTTACATCACAGTTGAAGTGTTGTTAGATGAAGTAAGCAACAAGTAACTTAGATTGAAAATTTTAATTTAATTCATCTTTTTGGGTAGCAATTAGCTTTTGGGATGA
The DNA here is from genome assembly GCA_019022515.1 of Quercus aquifolioides. Classification (NCBI taxonomy): domain Eukaryota; kingdom Viridiplantae; phylum Streptophyta; class Magnoliopsida; order Fagales; family Fagaceae; genus Quercus; species Quercus aquifolioides. The sequence goes on from CM032333.1 coordinate 6,841,553, forward strand.
AGTGGCATTAAAAGTCCATTTAGATGACAACATATAATCTTACTGGATCTCACTACATGCTTAGAAAAAATGAATTAAGTTTTTTTCTTTAAAATTTTTCCAAATATTATGAGGGGTGAAATTTCTAATTAATAATGGTAAGTAATCTAATATTAAGTTCTTTTATTTCCATCTTTAATCTATAGCTAACTAGCTTAGTATAAATGATTCTTCTCAAAAAAAAAATTAAAAAAAAAAAGAAAAGAAAAGAAAAAGCATTGTATAAAAGATATGACAAGAAAATTTTACTTTCATAATTTAGTAAAATTTAAAGAGAAAATAGTAGCTAACAATTAATTCTAGTTGTTGCTTAATTAACAATAAAATTTAATGGACATCACAAAACCATTAAAACTCTAGAAGATCAGCAAACAGGAGTACGTAGTACTATACAAATACCTGTCTTTGTCTTTGTCTTTGTAGTCCCAGCCAGAAATATTGGCTGCATTAGTTAAAGCCTCCTTCCACCTTTGTACCTTCGTCTTATCTTTAATTCTTTTTTTAAGCTTAGTCAGCGCTTTTCCAAAATCCCCTTTTTGCTTACGAACTTCAGATGGATCTACTTGATAGAAAACTGGTAGCACTTTTTTGGTACACTCAATAATTTTAGCAAGTTCATCCAAACACCAACTAGAGGATGCATAATTTTTAGAAAATACAATTATTGATATGCTTGAGTTTTCAATGACTTTGAGAAGCTCTTCAGAAATGTTTTCTCCCCTAGTGAGATTATCATCAATGAAAGTTTGAATACCCTGTTGAGTCAAAGCCTTATGTAAATGGCTTACAAAACCACGGCGAGTATCTTCACCTCGAAAACTCAAGAAAACATCAAAGTCCTTGGGTTGGTGAGATGAGGCCATTGGGATTTATGAACAAAAAGATGAAAAAAAGTTGAAAGGAGGAGGAGAAAGAAAGCAGTGAAAGCGGTGTCAATATAAAGTGGGGAAAGTGAAGGATGAATTAGGAATTGAGGGTGAGTGAATAAATGCAAGAGGCTAGACTTTAATGTAGTCTCGCTTTCAAAAAGTGACACGCATTTTACATGAATTGTAATATCCTGAAAGTTTCTGAGTAAAGCCCAAAATAACTCTTTGAACTTTCAACGAACCATACCGGGGTCATTGTGGTCAATCAATCTATGTGAAACACGTAGATGTCCCTCGTCCACGCAATCTTATACAGCTTTTCCACTAACTTTAAATCATGTTAAAGCTTGATTGACAGAGAGACAGAGAGACGCTCCAGCGGGTTTGAGAGAGAGAGAAAACTTGTTTGAAAAATAAATATATTTATTTTTGGGGCAAATTACAAATACAACTAAATTTATTGTTTTTGGGACAAATTTCAACTAAAATTTATTTGTTTTTGTTTTTTTGAATTATTTTAGTTAAAAAAATCAAAATTCTTCAGTTTTTTATTATTTAAGAGATACTAGAATTATTTTAGTTTTTGAATTATTTTTTTTGGTTTTTGATACATTAAATTTTTTTTTAACTAATTTATATGTTGATGTGGCCATTTTTAAATGTCAAATAATTTTTTTTAATATTATCCTAATGAGGATTTCCTAGTCAGCCTGACATTGAATCAAGCCATTTCTAGTCTTTCTGTCTTTGATACTCATTTTCTTGAGAGGAAGATAGTCTTGGCCGATATGATTAAAAAATTTCGGTGTAGTACTTTAGCAGAGAAAAATGACTGGACTACGAAGACCCGTGCCTCACGATGTTAAGTCAAGTCTTCCCCAGCCCCCTCTTTCGTGTGTGTGTTTCCTGGCATGTTTGAAATACTCGTGGGAATGCGGGAACAAATATGATCACCTACAGTTACCATATAGACTCACTCAATCAGTAAACAGTAATTTGTAGGAAAAATCCTTAGAGAAGAAAACCAAAGGTGTACATTGAAATCAAACTAGATAACGTTTCCTAAGGAGCCTTTATTCCATGCCTGGAAACCATTTTCGGAATGGGCAATGCTAATCTATTTTAGTGTAAGAAATAAATCGTGGCTATTAAACCATTTACCGATTACACCATTCAGATTCTTTAAAAAAAATAATAATAAATTTCTAAATATTTTTAAAACAGTGATAATTTGCTATAAATTTCACTAAAATATGATATTTGACTACTTTCACCAAAAACTAGTTCCATAAAACTCAAATTTTTTCATAGTTAAATAAGTCATCAAGAACTTCTGGATTGGGCACATCCGGAGTCAACAACTTGACAGGCTTTGGTCAATCGACATGCTTGTGACACTTTCGGCTCTATCTCTAGTCATCTTCCAAGAAATTGCTCCTTCATTTCGTTGTCTCTTGATAGTACACCGTGCATGGGGCACTTTCTGCTCTAATCTATCTCTTGTCAATTGTCATCTTCCAATAAATTCCTTCTTTATTTCTTTGTCTCTTGATAGTACACTCTGTATTTTCTCCTTTAGCAGACTCCTCCAGCTGGATGCCATTATTTAGAATTATACTTGATCTTTTTTTTAATCTATTTTTATATATTAATCGATTAATCCATTAATCTATATTAAAGTTTAAGAGAAAAACTTATGAGTTGATCTAAGCTAGATGTTGTGACACCTTTTAATTACTCCTGTAGTTATAATTTGATCCAATATTGACCTTAATCTATGGAGGTCAGACCCAACTTCACCTTCACGCTTGAATGCTTTTCAGCCTTGCATTATTGTAACTTTTGACCATTTTTGGCATTATGCAATCAAACAGTTTTCGCTTTATCTTCTTTTTAAGAACTTTACATGCACTTGTCTACATCGTCTCTTGCTGAGCATGCGCTTGTGGCTAAGCTTGTTTGCAGCGACGGATTTATTATTTATATTCTCCAAAAATATAAAGTTATTCCCCTGAAAAATAATATATATATATATATATATGTATATATATAAAAGTTTTTTTTAAACCCATCTCTTATCTTTTTTGGTGAGATGTGAATTTTGAAAATATGGCTTGCTTGATAACATTGTTTAAGTATTATTGTTCAATCTTCAATGTTATGAAAATAAGTGTTTGACTGTTATAAAAATACGTATTAAAAGTGTTATTTTTGTTTAAACAATAAAAACCATTGTTTAAAAGTGGGTACCAAAGAGTCTCAATGGTTAGATTATGTGTGCTTGTAATTCTTTTTCTTATCAAATTTAAAAATTATCAAAGATCAATAGCTATGTTAATAATGTTATATTTTGATTTTAAGCTTTGGTGGTAAAGAATTATACATAAAAAATAAGTTTATTGATTGAATAATAAATAAAACCCGATTAAAACGAAATTTGATATGCATGTTAAGAATATAAATAATATGTAATTTAACGATTAAATTTTCAAAATTCATATTTAATAAATAAATAAAAAGAGACAATGAGAGTTTAAAGAATTTCCAGTTCAAAAAATATGTGAAAGAACCCAATTAAAAAAAAAAAGATAGGCGTCACATTTATGTGACTGATTGTAAGACAAAATATGCTAGTAAGGTGTGTTGCTTTTAATTATTAATTATTTTTTTTCCATCGGTATTTTTTGAATCGGTTTTTTTTTTCTTCTTTATTCAAATGACTTTTGCTGTTAAGTTGTTTGTGATCCAAAGTTAAAAAACTGACTTTTTTAATTATTTATCCTTGGTAATATTAATCAGTTTTTTAATTCCATAATATTAAATATATAAATAGATAATATATAGAAATTTTTTTATTTGTTTGGTAATTTATGGGAAATATAACTATAATATTTGGCTTTTTCAAAAGAAAAATACAAATAATCACAAAGTTATTTTGTATTTTTTCTTTTAATTATTTATTATTTTTGTGGGATGTATTTTCTTTAATTGATTGGTCAAAGAAATTTATTTAGAATAATGCTACAACTACTATAAATTTTAAAATATAGGATTTACAAAACAAATGTATCAATTTTTAAAACATAATAAAAAAAAGTATTATATTGTTTATGTAATGCCAATCATATTTATTATCACAATATTTTGTAAATATTTTGTAATAAAGTTAATTGGAAGTAGGTTTTTTTCAAAATTGACCATATATTATTCAATTAAGCAATAGCAAAGGAGTCCGCATACAAAGCCTCAAGGGCAGGGGTTGGTCGCCATATATTATTCATGTTTATTTCCATATCAATTTGTAATGTTTTTAATTAAAGAGCAAAAATTAAGTATGTTCCCCAATTAAATTCAAGTATCAACCAATAAAATACAAACATCGTTATATTTTTCAAAGGCAATTAATTTCAATATAACTATATGTATGAATTTTATTGGGGAACCATATGTATCACTTAAGTAACAATATCTAAAGTTTACCATTTGTAAAACTAGTAGTAGCTTGAGCAATTTTCTTGTTGATATTTTGTATTTTTAGATTTTTTTTTTTTTTTTTTAAGTTACACAAGTTAATTAATATCCTAAATTTTTGTCTCAGCATGTTCAGCAGTTTTAGGACCACAAATTATTTTTTTTTTTTATCACAACTTTGCCAAAATTTTAATATGATAAATTGAGAGTTGTTGCCTATCACTTCCATATGGATGATCATTATTTTTTCTTCACTATTTACAAATTACTGCATCAAAGTTGTGATTAAAAAATTGTGATTCTAGATTTTCTTATGTTTGTTTGTAAGTCATCTTATTCAATGGAGTTTGGCTTCCCTCTAATATTTTTGTACGTTAGAGATGACACAGGACTAACACTTAGCATAAAATATAGCTATGTGCCAGTCTTGTCTCGTGTGCATAAGATGGAAGCCTGCTCTGTTTAATAAACACTTTACATTTTATATTCTTTTTGGATAATTCATGTGAAAGTTTCTACATTGGCTCTTGATGCTTGTGCATTTAAATGTGCGTTTCGATCCAAATTAAAAAGCTAACTTATTTCACTATTCAGTTTATTTTTGTTACTATTCATGGGCTCCATGCACTTTTTTGGTAATATTTTTTAGTGTCACTGTACTATTTCAATCAACATTTATCTTTATCTACAATACTTTTAGTAAAAAAAATTCAATTTCAACAAAATAAGCAGATCCTAAAAATTAAAATTAATTTTTTATCCCAACTTTAAATAAGTTGGCCGAACAATGTGCACATAAATAGCACTCATTGGCTTTTTTCTTTTCTCTTGCCATCATCCCAAGAAATTATTGGCACTCAACAGGCTCATCCCCCTTTCAAAAAGTGGTTGTAATATCCTGGAAGTTTCTGAGCAAAGCCCAAAATAACTCTTTGAACTTTCAACGAACCATACCGGGGTCATTGTGGTCAATCAAACTATGTGAAACAGTAGATGTCCCTCTTCCACGCAATCTTATACAGCTGTTCCACTAACTTTAAATCATGTTAAAGCTTCATTGACAGAGAGACCAATCCAGGGGCTCCAGCGGTTTTGAGAGAGAAAAAACTTGTTTGAAAAAAAAAATTATTTATTTTTGGGGCAAATTACAAATACAACTAAATTTATTGTTTTTGGGACAAATTTCAACTAAAATTTATTTGTTTTTGTTTTTTTGAATTATTTTAGTTTTTAAAAAATCAAAATTCTTCAATTTTTTATTTTTTAAGAGATACTAGAATTATTTTAGTTTTTGAATTATTTGTTTTGGTTTTTGATACATTAAATTTTTTTTTACTAGTTTATATGCTGATGTGGCAATTTTTCAATGCCAAATATATTTTTTTTAATATTATCCTAATGAGAAATGATATGTCTACAACATTTTTACAATAAATCTTAAGTAGCAGGTTATTACTGATTGTTATTGTTGAGGCAAAAAAGTAATCTTAGTGTTAGGTTCAAATTTGAACCATTAACAACTAACCACCTATGATTTGTTGTAAAAATATTGTAGACGTAGCATCTCCCTTATTCTAATAGCTACATCCGCATTTATTGTGCAACAACGCACTTCGTCTGTCACGTAGGACTTTTCAGTTAGTAGGTTAACGACAATGACCAAAATGGAAATGATTTTCTGTTTTCAGGGACTGAGGTAGGCACAAAAGTGTAATTTTGCTATAAGTTTATAATAAAAAATTACAAATTAAATTTATTGTGAGATTCATAATTCATGTAAGAGAAGAAAAGTACGTATATATGGTACTCTATTCAATAATTTTCCTAGATTTTGACTTTAAAAACCAGGCTTTGCCAAGTGGCACTTAAAATTGAAAGACTCTCTACGTTCTTTTAGGAGGACTTTTCTATTAAGTGCCACATTAGTTTACTCTCTCCTAAACCTGTCTATTGGAATGCCTGAACTTTGACACAATCTCTTCTAACCTCTTGACATCTATTTTTATCTCCACTTTTTCCCATACATTTGATCATTTTGCTATAAACTCATTTGGCCTAAGCTATAGGGTTTGTATGGGTTGATAATATTTAGGCTCTATAATAGCGTTTCTTTTATTTATTTTTCCATAAGGGTTATGTCAATTGATGATGCCAAAATCGTCAGTTGGGTCCCTCGTTCAATCCGGAGCATTAGACGACCTTATAGAACCTGCAAGATAAAGGAGAGATAGATCGAAAAGACCACCAGGTTGTGCCCGGTGGGGGAGCCTCCGATGCTTAAATTAGTACCAACCCATATATTTCATATATAGATAGTGTTTTGTAGTAGTTTTTTGACGTACCTTAGCAAATGGACAGATTGTCCATTTTATAGGTGACTTAGGTAGCTGTTGGACATAAATGAGGGTTATTATTACCCTAATTGTAACGTTCTTTGTCTTGATGAAAGGGTTTAAGGCCTTTGATGATCATTATTGAATGTGTTGGGCGGTTACTCATTAATCTTTGATGGCCTACTAATGACGCAATGACCGTCCATTAAGATGGACGACCTTAATAGTTTTTATGGACTCATCAGTTGCCCCCCATTCCCAAGTCTGATTTTGCTTTGTGCTAGTTAGGCTTTGGGAATATTCTTGACTTGTTTAGATTCAGACTTCTTTATCTTCAACTACTTTTTTCTTCAAGAATGATAGTATTTTTGCGACGACTTCTTAGTATCTGCCTTTTGAAAGTCTTTTTGGGCGTTCGAGGGATCATAGCTTGATCTTGAAAATGAGCTAATTTCTTTGGACGATCATTTTTTATTTTTTCTAAAGAGTAAGGTAATTTTTTTGGACGACCATTTTTTATCACTGCTGAGGAGCGAGATGATTTCTTTGGACGACTATTTTTTATCACTTTGATGCTTTTTCTTTCCTTCATTTTTTGGTTGTCATGTTTTGATATTCTTGATTTGTGTGTGACTTTTGTTTGTATGAGAATCCTTGTTTGCTTACCCTCGTCTTAGGGTATTTAGTCACTTAGCCACTTTTAGGTGACTTATATCCAGTTACAGAGCTTCGTCATTTAGACTTTGTCAGTGATTTACATCAGTCTAGCGGAATCTTGTCCTTTTTTTTTTTTTTTTGGTGACGTACATCCATTTAAGGAATCTTGTCACTTAGCCATTTTTTAGTGACTTACATCCATTTAAGGAATCTTGTCACTTAGGCTTCGTCAGTGATTTACATCCGTCTTGGCGGAATCTTATCACTTAACCGTTTTTTTTTTTTTTGTGACTTGCATCCATTTAAGGAATCTTGTCACTTAGGCTTCATCAGTGATTTACATCCGTCTTGGTGGAATCTTATCACTTAACCGTTTTTTTGGTGACTTACATCCATTTAAGGAATCTTGTCACTTAGGCTTCGTTAGTGATTTACATCTGTCTTGGCAGAATCTTATCACTTAACCGTTCTTTTGGTGACTTACATCCATTTAAAGAATTTTGTCACTTATTGCTAGAAAGATTCCTTGACACTATGTCGTTTTGGACCTTCTTGAGGCCATGTTGATATCTGCATTAAGTTGCACATGCACTTGCCAAGACTTGGTTAGACAAGAATTTTAGAACAATTCATATATAAATAATAAGCTACCAATAGCCTAGGTGGACCTTTTTCTTATTTCCTTGTAATCCTAGAGTTTTACCTCTTTTGTGATCTGTCTAGTAATGCATACATTTTTGCGTGAAACCTTACTAGGTGTAAATTTTTATAGACGAATATAAAAGAGACAAAAATAAATGTGTTACCTTAAATGACGACATTATTTTGTCACATAACTCGATCTTTCTATTGTTGGGACCTTCTTGACAAACTCTTCTCTTTTTAAGATGATGAGCTCCTCTTTTCAAGATTTTTTAAGCTTAACGTGATACTTCATGTCTAAGGCCTGGATCACTTTTGCCTTCGATTTTCGAAGGTGTAAAAACTAGGCCATGTTGTTGCCTCCATTCAAACATGAAGAATGTAATTCTCGTTTATTGACGACCAGAGGAATGCTCTATCATGATTAGATTTTTTTTTTTTTTTATGACTATGGTCGTTGCTATTTGTAATAGCAATTCCCTCTTCCTTCTTCTTTAGCTGTATGCTTAAGTCACTTCAATAGTGCTAGCTGCATTTTGTTAGGAATGACAATGTACAAATATGCAACTGCATGCTATACAATTATGGATGTCATTTGATGAAGTGCATTCTATATGAATCATAGAGAAGTATTCTATGATATATAAAAAGTAAAACTTCTTGACTATATGCTTCTTTAAACTGATCTTTGTTAGGTGCTTGCATAGTAAATAATTTTAAAAGCAATTTAAGAAGATTTTGGTGAGTTGACGAAGATATTGGAAATTTATTGAGACCTAAACTCATGACTATATTGTTAACACGATCGTCTTATCATTTTAAGTCTAGGAGACTTAATAGATCTTCTCAGATTCATGATGATGAAACATATGCTACTAATAATATAGTCAAACTAATTGTGATAATTGTAACAATTTCATAGCAATATTTTCAACATGTTCCACATACACATTTGTAATAATCATGCAAGCTTGATATCCACTTAGTTCTAACAAGATCATATCTGGTACGGTTAATTAGAAAGAAGTAAATAAATGAGTTACCTTAACAAGAGACCCTAAATCACAATACTATTTTGTATGTACTTCGATCTTCTCACTGTTGTATTCTTCTTGACAAGTTCCCCTGCCTTTAAGATCTCTTTTGCTTCTTTCTTTTGAAGGTGCAAGGACTAGGGCATGTTGACCATTCAAGGTTATATTTCCTTCCTTTAGGGACAAAAACAATCCCACGAGTTTCTATTATTACTTCCTTTATCGTTTGATCACGACCAGTAAAATGACCCTTCGCTTTTTGTCTCTTTGTTGAGACAGTGGCCTAGTTGGCCAAATTCTTCTTGGGCTATTCACTTGACTATTATGATCGATTGTCTAAAGTCCTATCATTCTGCAATTTATACATGTACTTGCAAAGTGTTTCATTAAACACATGTTATATGAATAAAGAGACCACTGGTAAGATTTTATAGGGCATTTAGCCTTTGTTCCAGTTTGTTTTAAGGGGTGATCCCATTAAGGTCAAGATTGGCATGTGCATAGGATAAGATTCTTCCGAACACATGCCTAATTGGTTACACATAAAATACAATTTAAAGAGAGTACTTATACTTGATACATGATCTATCATCATACTTTCACATTCAATATATATTCAAGCTAAGGTTTTAACACCATGTCTCTTACATATCATTGTGTGAGCCATTATGTAATAGACATACAGCAGTGTCAAAAATTATAGACATATAGTAGTGCTATTATGAAAGAAATATTCGTGATGCTATGGAAAGAGTCTAGGCCTTTCCATGATTTTTGGCCTTGGTACAAAATTACCTTATGACAGTGTCAACAATTATATATAGGTAGAGATGTGGTGGTATGATGCTATCATGTCACATACCTCTGATCTCCTTTTTAGCAAGCTCTTCTTGATGAGTTCTCATCCTTAATCCTGTGGACTTGATAGTATATGTACAATTGAGAATTGAGATAGTCTAGTTGTTGTACTACATGTACTCTTTTTTGTGCAAAGTGTTAGACTAGGAGCAACGATATCAATAAAGAAATTCACAATTAATTAAAAAATAATAATTTCTAACTTAAGGGCGATATATGTTGATGCGTCTATGGCATAGCATAATATCCCTTAGAGTGTTTACATAACACAAATATATTTTGGAATTCCTTCTCAAAATTAAAGCATCCGATATCATTTAGAAAGGTTTGGAATAGTGGGTCATGATTATTATTTGTGAATTCATAATCAATCATATGCTCATGGGATATCTCCTAAAAGGGATCTATTTTTTGACGAACTATAACATATGAGATATTGATCAAAAGAAAACGATGTTTTACACATGTAATTAATTAGTTGCGCATGAGCATATGCAAAATTTAGAGAAATAATTTGGCATGCCATGTTTTAATTTTAAAGGGAGCAAGAAGGATCTCAAGCCCAATAATTATATATGGCTCCATGCTTTTGGATACCCAAAATTGGGATCTTGAAACTTGGAATGTCAATGAGCAACATTTCTTATTTTTAAGCCTATAAGGCAAATATAAAATTTGCAATTTTGCTTGAAACTTTCTTTTAAATTTCTTTCCTTTTATTTTTTTTTTTTGGTTGGGCTTTTGATGGAATAATAAAAGAGACCATCTTAAAATTATTTAAGATTGAGTCAAAAATAGTTGTCATGTTATTTAGAGTAAATGTCACATGCATATGTATGCTTATAATTCAATATGTTGCCCTATTTATAAAAAGAAAACCGAATAATCTCCAGTTTTAATTCTTGAATTTGGTGTTCTTAAACTTGGAAGTGAAATAAGAATTGCCCCTCCTCTTTAATATCTGAAGCTATAATTTTGTACGATAATAAATTTTTGCTTCATTTTCTCTAACGACTAAAAATTGAAATTTATTATTTTGGGCAAAGCAATAATACTGTATTAGTGGATTTCGTCTTTCCTATTTTAGCAAGACATATTGGGAAAGAAGAGTAGTGATAAAGCATCTCCCCGGTTACTATGAGAAGAGGGCAAGCAGATTGCAGGCACGGAGCAGGGATGAAGGTAGCTCTCATAATGTGGGTCTCGTTCAGTCAGGCACTACAACTCCGCTGGACACAGAAGCAACAGTGGCGGAGAAAGGGGAGGAGGAAAATCAGACCATGGAGGCAGTTGCAGAAGTAATTGTGCAGCGAAGTTTGAGGAAGGAGACAGAAACGTTTGGGGCCATAAATGATAATCACTCAATGCCGAAAAATAAGGAAGTGATTATGACTAACGCAAGGTGCAATGATTCTGATTTCCTTTCCAAAAAGGATGAATTTGATATGGTCTTTAACCACCCCAGCTCAGCTAAGTCAATTGATACGGAATTAATGGGGGCAATATTAGTGGGGAATAGCATTGAAGCGTCCAACATAAATGCTAATTCCATTAAGGCAGCAGAATTGGAATGCAACCAAACTTCTATGATACCAACCCTAGCCGCCTCCATGCAAAATACGCGGGTGCCTACCAATCTAAATGATGAGGCTAGTGGATCAACAGCCAAGATTAATGATCACCCAACAGGCATTAGGACTCGGAAAAGACTCATGCGCCAAGTTAACCTAGCTGGGGCCGAGAACAAGTGTGATGAAAAAATTAAGAGAAGGCTGAGCACGAGCATGGTGACTTCCACAGACTTTAACATAAGCATTATTACAAAGTAAGGTGCATGAGAGGTAGGTGTTGGGTGTATTAACTGATGGGCCACTAGGTAGATATAAGCATCATAGAAACTCATTTACCATGTAAAGAAGATTTCATATAGTTTATAACATGAGCAATTGAGTTATTAAATAACATACCAAGCACCAAGCGAGTTTGAAGAAAACCACGAAAATTTATCCCGTTTGCATCCTCTCTTGTCTAGCCCCCTCCTTTACCATTTTGACACTCATAGTGACGTGAAATGTCCATGATGTATGATTGAAGAAAATTTTAGCTTAGATTAGGGGCAGCACGGAGAAATGGGGCTCAAGGAGCCCGTTATTGTTGTTACAGATGATGAGTGAGATTTTTTTTTTTTTTTTTGAAGTGTCTGCGGTAGTGAGGCTTGTCTCGATCTGACCAAAGATTTTTGAGGATAGCTGGTGGTGTTGTTGTGATGGCCATGGACATATCTATGGATCAGTTAATTGAGATCGTTCATTGGAGTGGTTGGGGTCACTTTTTTGTCTATTGACATGTGGATATGCATTTTTCGTCGATGGTTTTGGGACGAGCTTAGCATTTTCAGTATCCGTGGTTCTAGATTGAGCAGAGTAACCCTTTTGTCTCAGGAAGAGCTAAATGACTAGTCTCTTCCCCATAGACGGCACCAAACTGATGATGCCAAAATCGTCAGTTGGGTCCCTCGTTCAATCCGGAGCATTAGACGACCTTATAGAACCTGCAAGAATAAGGGGAGATAAATCGAAAAGACCATCGGGTTGTGCCTGGTGGGGGAGCCTCCGATGCTTAAATTAGTACCAACCGATATATTTCATATATAGATAGTGTTTTGTAGTAGTTTTTTGACGTACCTTAGCAAATTGACAGATTGTCCCTTTTATAGGTGACTTAGGTAGTTGTTGGACATAAATGAGGGTAATTATTACCCTAATTATAACGTTCTTTGCCTTGATGAAAGGGTTTAAGGCCTTTGATGATCGTTATTGAATGTGTTGGGCGGTTACTCGTAAATCTTTGATGGCCTACTAATGACGCAATGACCATCCATTAAGATGGACGACCTTAATAGTTTTTATGGACTCATCATCAATAAGAACAAATTACTAGATTCGCCAGGTGTTTGACAAAAGGCTTCTAATAAGAATTTTATTTTTTAATTCTTATTTGAGTCTTTTTTGTTTCTATACAGATAAATCTCCTATGGTGGAGCTTAATCAATACTCTAAAACATTGAAAGAGAATTGCATGGTTAGCATATGCAATTAGTGCTTCCTAAGTCCAACACATTTTTTCTTTTGTTTTGCTTTGTGACAATTAGTGCTATCTTTATTTAACTTCAATTGAAAAGAGAAGTGAATTGGTTCAATGATTTTTGCTGAAGCAATTAAATAACTTGCATCCTTTCAATTTCAAAAAAGATGTTAAAATTCCATTTTTTAAGAGGTGAGGTGGAAGGTCAAATGCAAAAGTTGCTCTAATAGAGCGCCACATGGCAGGACCTTATGCTCTCTCGCACGAGATCTCTACTTTTATATATATACTAGTCGCATACCCACGCGTTGCGTATGATAATTTTTTTAGGATGGTCTCATTAAATATTTTATTAATACTATAATTTTAGTTATTAACCATTGTTTTTTCATTAGTTTTTAAGTTAATAAAAACCATAAATATACCTTTTTTTTACCTTTACACACACACATGCGCTCGCGTAATCTTTACACATACCTTTAAGAATACTCTATATATTCCACTTCTTTGAATGCATAAAATTATAAATTACTACTCCATAATGATAGTGACTAATTATTTTTTTTTTTTTTTAGTAATCTCATTTGGAATAATTTTTACCATGATCATATTCTAGCATGTAATTCCATGCAAATGCATGGATGCATTTAAAATTTTAAAAAAAAAATTGTTATAAAAGTATAAATAATTTTTCAAATTATATATATTTTTTTAAATGTAACACATGCATTCATGCATACGTATAGATACATTTAAAATTAAACACAATTTTTATCATAAAATATAAATAATTAGTCAAATTATTTTTTTAAAGTAAATATAATTACTCACATATTAAAATTCTTACCTAAATTTAATACTATTGATGATCATTTTTTTTTCTAATTTTTAATAAGATAAAACATGTGGTGATTTTTATTTTATTTATTTTTTAAGAAACATGTGGTGATTTTTATTGAGTATATGTAATTGTTTTTTTTTTTTAATTTTATAGTTTATTAATATTAGATTCTTAGTATTTTGCACTCATTAGCTCACTTAAGATTAAAAAAGTTAAGTAGACACATGGCACATGTTTAAGTTGATAATTATGATGTATTCCCCACATAAATTTAGACACGTGCAAAATTGGATTATAATTTCAAATTCTAATTCAACTTTCTCTAAGTATTACCAATTAATATATATATAGATGACTTATAAATTTGAATTTTTTTTTTTAATGTTTTTTATGGTTTGTTATATTGGACTCCTCATTTTCTACACTAAATTAACTAATTTGGCACAAAATTTTAAAAATTTAGATTAGATGAGACATATGGTGCAAAATTAAACTTTAATTAAAATTCAGTTTTACATTAAATTAGCTTACTTGGCACAAAATTTTAAATTTAGATTAGATGAGATATGTAACACAAAATTAGACTCTAGACCGTTATTACTAGTCAAAAAGTAATGTAAAATAAAAACCTTTATAGTTGGTCAAAAAGTAATGTAAAATTCACTTAAAAAACTTGTGAAAAGCAATGTAAAAAGAAACTTTATAATGAATGGGTTACAATATTCAGCAAAAAGAAAAAAATTGGTCACAAAGCAATATTATAAGAAGTTGTTTGTCTTCTTTTATGCTCTAACGAAGGTTTTTGGGAAATTTTCTACATATGTGTGATCTGTAATCTGCTCCTAAAACGTCAAATGAAGGGTTGGAAATTTCGTACACCATGCCAGACTTGTTTGTCCTCTCCCTCTCTCAGAGTGCTTGGCGCGGCAAAGAATTAGTTGGAAATTTCCACAACTACACTGTTCTCCTCAAAAGTTGTGCCAGTCTACTCTCTTTCTCTCTTTGAATTAACACAAAACAATGTTTCACAGAGAGCTGAGATTCTTTGACATTAACACTATTTGATGGAAAAAATAAGAGATTCGAGTTAGAATTCTTACAAACTCATCATATATATTTATATTGAGTGTGAATTTTGAAAATTTAATTGTTAAATTGTATATTTTTACTACATTCTTAATGCTTACAAAATTTCAAGAAAATCAAAGATCAATTGCTATGTCATCAAATAAATATTATAATTTTAAGTTTTTGTAATCTAAAGTTGTATATAAAAAATAAGTTAATTGATCAAATAGTAAATAATATTCGATTTGAACGAAATTTGATATGCATGTTAATAACATAAAGAACATAAAATTCAACAATTAAATTTTCAAAATTTATTTCAAAAAAAAAAAATATACAAGAAGTTCGAAGGAGAGAAATTTTGTTTTGTTTTGTTTTTTTTTTTTTTTTTTTTAGAATAAGCAGTAGAGTAAACTGTCACAACATTAACGCAACTCCATTGAAATTGGCAGATTGTACTGGCACAAATTAAAATTTACACTGTTTCACATCACTACAAATTAAAACTTAACAGTTTCGGAATTCTGCTATATGTCCTTGTCACGTACCAAAAGATGCAAGAGCATGAAAAAAAAAAAAAAGATGCAAGAGCAATTACATGAAAAAGGAAAAAAGAAAAAGAAAAAGAAAGCAATAGATTTAGTACGTAGTTTTGGACATTCTAGCCTTTTGCCCCTAATTGGTTTTTTATTTAGCAATTTGCCCCTATTTCGAAACTATATAGGGATATGCCCCTGTTTCAATACTCGATTATCCTAAAATCGAGTTTCAATGAAATACTCGATTTGTAGAAAGTCGAGTTATGCCCGATCAAACTTAAAAAAAAAAAAAAAAAAAAAATTTGCATGTAACTCGAGCTTAGGGAAATCGAGTTCCATGCAAAAAAAATTTTACAAGTGTGATCGCCCAATATTAGGGAGACCTATAGCGGCGTTTTTAAGCCCTATAGTGGCGTTTTTCTGGAAAATTTTTTTATACCAGGTTTCAGTGGCCCTATAGCGGCGTTTTTTAATCCCTATAGTGACGTTTTTCTGGAAAATTTTTTTATACCAGTTTTCAGTGGCCCTATAGCGGCGTTTTTTATCCCTATAGTGACGTTTTTAAGCCCTATAGTGACGTTTTGGAACTCGATTTTCATTTACTCGAGTTTCATGAATTTTTTTTTTTTTTTTTTTTTTTTTTTTTTTTTTTTTTTTTTAAGTTTGATCGGGCATAACTCGATTTTAAATCAATCGAGTACTTTAAGTAACTCGATTTTAGGGTCATCGAGTATCGAAACAGGGGCACGCACATATATAGTTTCGAAACAGGGGCAAATTGCTAAATAAAAAACCAATTAGGGGTAAAATGCCAGAATGCCCCGTAGTTTTTCAAAACCCCCCTCAGCTTTTATTCTGTACAAGAGCATTAGCATTTTCAAGTTATTGCTTATTTATATTCATTTAATTATATAGAATATTTAGCCTTCTTAAAAATACTCCTAAATAAATGAGTGTTTGAATATGTAATTAAATGAGAAAGATCTCAAAATTTACATTTTTCCCTGCTCTTATAACATATATATAAATATATATATATACACACATAATATTATAATCTTTTCTCTTTAAAACATATTTTTACACATAATTACCAAATTTTTATATATAAAATCTTTAAAAGGAAAGATAAAAATATAAATGGGAAATTCGAGATTGTCCTTTTTGTTGCCACATCATATTTTGAAATTAGAGAATACAAAAAAAAAAAAATTTATTTTTTAAATCAGTTTTTTTTTTTCCACTTTTTTTTTGGGGGGGGTTGTATCTTTCTTTTCAAAATTACACACACATATATATCAACAATAAAATGTTACATTTTAACAATACGTTTATTTTAAGTTGTGGTACGTCCTCATATGATATATCTTATTTTTATTTTATTTTATCTATATACAACTGACACCTTAAAAATTGTAAAAATATTATGATAATACTAAAAATGTTATAACTTTTCACAATAAATTTATTTTCAATTGTAATTAGTTTCAATATGATAGTTTATTATTTTATTTTATCTTATAAAAAATATACACTTCATTAATTATGAAAATATTACGATAAAAATGTTTTCAAACGTGACAAGGTTCCCACGATATCTTGACTTCGGTTTTGGTTCCATGAAACTTGGTAGAGCCATTGACTGTATTGTTGGAATCCAACAGGCTTGTCAACTTGGAAGACGCAAGTGCTCACCTAACCCTCACCAAGAATAGGATTGCATTAAAATCTAATTAAGAAGTCTGAATACATGAACATCATGCCTATCATAACAAATGCATGGTCCCTATCCTATCATAATGAATATGCATCCCCACTCGGCCTTGTGGCCCCTGTCCCATCTTATCATAATAAATATGCATCCCCATGTGGCCTTGCCTAGAAAATTACGATGAAATGGTAAATGTATTTGGATTTTACTAATGTGTGTCCCAAGGGCACACATTAATTTTCATTTTTGAAAAAAGTTATTTCAAGAATTGAAAAAGTATTGACAGTTTTTTCAATTCCCAAGAAAAAGTTTCTAAAAGTGAAAGGCTTAATGTGTGCCCTAAGGGAAAAACATAATCTCGAAACTTTTTATATTATCTCGAAAATTTCCAACTATTTATATTTAGGGCACACATTAAGCCTTCCACTTTAATGTGTGCCCTAACAAGGAGATTATAAATACTCACCATCAACCCACAAAAAGGAGATTATGTTTTTCCCTTAGACTTGAAACTTTGGCACAAAATCCCAATCAACTAACAAGAGTTTTTACGATTCCAAAACCTAGTATAATATAATTGAAGCTAAGGCCATGTTTGGATCAATTTTTTTGGTCACTCAATTTCCGTCATTCATCACTCATTACTCTAAAATACCATGTTTTTTTGGCACTATCACTCACTTCCCATCACTCAATATTTTTCACACTATTTGTGGGCCCCATACCTGTCAGCCGGTGCAGTTTTTTTTTTTGTTTTTGTTTTTTTTTTTTTTTTTTTTTATCAATACCCAAACTCACATAACCCAGTGAAAAAAAAAAAAAAAAAAAAAAAAAAAAAACATGAAGACCGAACCAATGAAAAAAAAAAAATCCGAACAGCTAACGTAGGAGAAGAAAGAAAGAAAAAAGTCAAAAGGTGGTCAAAAGGTGCGGCTGAGTACTATTTGTGGGTCCCCTATGTGTGTTTAATTACAATATTGCCATTGAGTTATGAGTTATGGAAATAGAGTTATTGTGCAATCAAGCAACCTTTTTGCTATGGGTCCCACCATTTTTGAATTATGAGTTATGGAAACTGAGAATTGAGTTATGAAAACTAATGAACCAAACACCCCCTAATTCTTCAAAATACGTAGCACAAGGTTCAAGGTTATATATAGGTCATAAAGAATAGCAAGAAACTATTTCAAAATAAAATTATAAAGTATTCGTGCATTGCATGAGATATCATCTCATTTATATCTATATCTATATATTACTAAAAGATGAAGTGTAACAAAAACGCTGGACGTGGCCGCTATCCAAACATAAGCTAAATACAAGGTGTATGCCAACTTTGGTGGGAGAATTTTTTGTGACCCCTTAAACCAACCAGATTAACATAGTTAATTAGCCAAGTGATTAACTTAGTCAATTTAAGCAATTATAGGTTATCACAAACATACAATCATATAAAAAATATAAAACAGCGGAAATATAAAAGACACAATGATATGATCACCCAGGAAACCACACTGTAAAAACCTGGGGAGGTTTGACCTAACTATCCTCAAGGTAAACTTGAATCCACTATGAAAGAATCGAAGTTCATACAAAAGGACTTACAAGCTCCCCGCTTGACTTCCTAATGCTACCCACCAGTAGAACTTACTGACACGACCATGTGCGAGCTCCGAATCCACGAACTCCTTCTTTCTTGGATTCTCTAATCAGCTACAAGCACCCACACTTGTTATTCTTTAAGTTTTAATGGCAGCAACCGAGTTGATCATCAAGATGTTGATACTATCTCTACCTTGAAAACCCTAAGTTTTGTGTAAAGGAAAGCTCCTCTAGATCTCACAAGAGATTTACACAAAACAGAAAAGTATGAGCAACAATACAACTGGAGCAACTCTAAAAGCGTGGCTAGGGTTTTTCTTTATATACCTAGGGTAAAAACAGAAAACCTAAAACGTTTAATGAGTTAAGGCTGAGCTGGAAAATTCTGCAGAAAAGCATTCTGCCCGAGATTCGATCGACCGAGTCTTTCCTTCGATCGATCGAGCCAGGCAGAAATGCACCAATGCATTTGCAGCCTCTCGATTCTAACTTTACGTGAAAGACCCAACTTTGAGCAAGCCTAAACAAGACTAAACAACCTGTTTTGATCATGGTTTGCCAACAATACAAATTAGAGTTCTAAATATATAAATTCCTAAATTTTTAGAACCTAACAAACTCCCCCTTTGGCAATCCGTGACAAAACACAATCACAAAGCTCAAAGTTTACAAGACAAAGCCCTTTACAAAAAAATAATGCTCATAAAACTAAAATTCAATCCTAACTACTATCCATCAATTGCAAGTGTAGACAGCAGCTCAATTGAATCAATTTGTATATTCTTGAAATACTCAACAAACGCATAAATGCATGTGTAACAGAAAATAGTATATAAACAGGTATAACATTCTTGTATGATTCACACAACACATAATAAAGACATATATCAATGAATAACTCAAAAATATAAATCAATAAACAGTGAATCCAAAGAAACAAGAATCAAATAGAAATAATGTATATCAATCAATGTTACTCCCCCTAACATGAATATCCCCAAAAATGATATACAAGGTAAAGCGCCTAGATACAATCTAACAACTCCACTAGCTCCTCAAAACAAAACAAAAAAAAAAAACTCTCCCTAACTTACAAAACTCCTTTACAAACTCTACTTCCTCTTTTTGTGACGGAATGCCAAAGGGCAATCACAATCCATCATCAAAAGGAGGTGGTGAGGGTGAACGAAGATGTGTCAGATCAGCTCGCAACGCACAGATCTCGTCAAATAGGTCCACCAAAAGCTGACCATGAGCCGCCTGAACGGTCATGACAGTCTCCAAAGTACGACAGAGATCAAAGTCATCCGATGGAGGTGGAGGAACAGCAGCAGCAGTAGCAACATCAGGATCAGGAATATCCTCACTAGCAAGACCTGTAGAAGAAGAGGGAGGAGAAGAGGACCCAGAAGGCTCAGACCTAGGGTGTTTAGAGCCAGCTCGAATGTGAGCAGCCCTCTGTTTAAGAAAAGACGCACCTATAGGACCAATGACATGCACAGGCTCCGAGGAAGGGAAATCATCTAAACCTAGATAAAGAAGAATCCTTTGGATAAAAATAGGATGAACAAGGGCATGAGAAGAAGATGAACAAGGGCATGAGAACAAGTGGGAAAAACTGATAGGAGCATCAGTAACTAGAGCGTACAATTATACACACCTCTCGAGAGGAATGATGTGAAGATGAGAAATAGGCCAAAAACAATGACACGCTATCCTAAAGAATAGATAGTGCAGCTCAGAAAGCTCAGCAGTGGTGATCCTAGGATTAGAACTCCACAGGATAGATGACCCAGTGATGTAAGACATGACATTACTCAAAACAGGAGACTCATCATAAGGGTAGACAGGGTGTTGGACCAAGGGTACCCCTAGAGCATCAGCCACTACCATAGGAGTAATGGTGTACTCTACGCTTCGTATCCAACTTTTTACTAAAGTGTTGGAATCATAGACGCGGATTGAGATGTTCGAGAAGAACTCTCGAATCCAGGTAGCAGGTGGAGGAGGATTAGAAATATCCACCAAAGGTAACCAGCCCCTACGCTCCAAGTTTGCCCTAATGGCAGGATCTAACTCATCTAGAATGATAGACCACTCAGACCATATCGCCAAAGATTCAGCTTCTCAAAGATTTCCTGGTTTTTCTCACCAGGAAATTTCTCTCGGTCAAAAGATGGAGGGGAAGGAGTAGGTGAGGGGACAGACCTATGAGCCCTAGTCTTCCTAGGCATGATGCTAAGGAAAGGACAGTGACACAAGAGAAAACCAAAAGAGAAAAAACATAAAAAGCAAGGGCAGATTGAAAGTTAGCACAAAAAAATATAGAGCAAAAATCTATATGATGCATGAACAGTTACAATGTCATGATGTATGTACTAATGTAGTAACCAAAGTTCAATTTTAAGTTCAATTACACAAAATTGGCTTGAGCATTGAGTTTCTAACAAAAACCCCAAAAATTTGAAAAACCACTTGAAAATTTTTGAAGGAAATTGATGAATTAAGCATTACAAAACACAACACACAAATTATAATGCCTAATTACATCCAAGCAACAAGCCAATTTCAGCAATTTCAACCTAATTAAACAAAATCCCCAATTCGGAATTATTACAAACCCTAGAAATTTCAATTTTTCACAAAACCCAAAATTGGTCAAATTAAACTATCAAGATCATGTTTATAGCATGTCCCCACAAAAACCCATTGATCAATTGCACAAAATTGGGCTTGAAACAACAAAAATTCCAAAAAGAAAAAGGTTCGAAAATTTTAGAGAAAATGCATGAAAAATGCATGAAATATGTAAATAAACTCAAAAAGGAGGGGCAAAAGAGACTTACCTTGAGGAAAGAGATTATTTGCAAAAAATCCGGAGGAAAACGACAAAAAATGGACTGTGGAGCCTTGCCTAGTCGAAGAGAGAAGAAAAGTTTGAAAAAACTTTTTTGAAAAAGTGTTTGAATCAGTCAAGAACAGTGTTTTAAAAAACCTGATTCGTGACTTTCAATTGATCGAAAATCACTTTTGATCGATCAAATCACTCCGAAATTTTTAAAGAGATTTTAAATATTTTCGATCGATCGAAAAACAGAATGGATAAATGAAAAAGGTAGCGGCTTACAGCATTTTGAGAAAAATTACAGTTTTGAAAAACTCAAACCAATTTTTGAAAAATAACTCCTCAAAGCATTGAAATCAGTGAAACAAAATGCATGAGTATGAGATGAAATGGAATCCTTTTTCAAAAACCCAAATTTTAATCCCAGTGTCTCCAAAGAAAGTTTCAGCCAATTCTTCCTTTATAATTCTCAAGCAAAAAGAAATGCTTTGCATAATACTCAAGATATTTTTGAACTTGGTTGGTCAGACCAAAAATACACACAATAACATGTACAGTGTTTAGCAAAGAGTAACTTGTGTAGTGTGTGCAACTAGCAAATACTTGAGATACATGTGAGATGATATGTAAATAAAAATCAATCACAAAGTCTACAAAATTCATCACACAGAATTTAAAAGAGACTATCACCTAAAGAGTTACATCATATAACTCCCACATCTCCTAGAACATAAGCTTGCAATCATGTAAGTTTCTTGAATTTAGCCTCTTAATTATGTGAATTGGCATCAAGCCTAATAGTACACACCAGTTTTAATTAAGTGAATTGGCATCAAGCCTAATAGTACACACCAATTTTAATCATTAAGCAATTAAACTGAGGCTACACCTTATGTTATTTTTGTGCATGTGTTATACTTTCTCGAGTACAAAATCTTATGATATGCACTAAGGTGTTCATGATTGGCTAGTGAACAATGGTGAGATGGTTATTTATGCCTTTCTCAAAAGGATCAAGTCCGACAGTCAAAAAACATTGCGACTTAAAGATTAAGACAAAATGATAAACACCATAAACATCTTTCCCACACAACATGCATTACAAAGCTTTAACAAGTAAAGTGGAATAAATAAGCTCATCAAAGCTAAACAAGGTACATAAGACATGTTATGTGTAAATAAATTGACCAATCTTGTTTTCAAAGACCAAGAAAAATAGTGTCAAACACAGTTTGCTTTACTCCTTTTTTTCCTTTTATTTTTATTTTTTTATTTTAAAAGAGAAAATAAATAAATCCTAGTAATGAAATGCATGAATGTAATGCAATGCAAGTCCTAGAAAAAAAACACAAAAACACAAAAACACCAAAGAACAATGGTCATAGAGGAATGAGCAATGAAGCACAAGGACCATGTCAGAAAGACTCAATTAGATCGAGTCTTTTGCATCCAAGACCTTTTAGATGCACCACAAGTATTGGAGTTCTTATTCACATTCGAGTGATTTCCAACTCCAGAATTGGAATAAAGGTTTAACGCCTTTACCAATTCACCAATAAGTGCCATAGGATCTTGTGCTTGAGGCACAGACAGCTTTGGTTTGTTTGCTCTCTTAGCAGTTTAAAGCTTGTAACATTTAGGACGAATGTGTCTAGACTTTTTACAAAAATGACAAACCCAAGCAGGTTTACCATGTATATTGTCCTTAGAAAGGGTAGAATCCTTAGATGTAGACTCTCCTAGATCAACCCTAATCTTCCTAGGGGGTGAAACTTCTACAGATTTGACAACCTCACTCATAGGGGGTTTCACAGTTTCACTCACAACCTCACTCACGAAAGGTTTAGAAGAAGAAGAAGAAGGAACAAAGTTCGTGGAATGTGGTGCAGAATCAGAGATGCTTTCAACATATCCTAAACCAAATTTGTCAGAAGGATACTTTTGAACATTCAACATTTGATCAAGTTTAAAACTAGCAGATCTAGCAACAGATAAATCATGTTCCAAAGTTTTAACTTTACCAAGCAAGAGCATGTTCTCAGATTTCACATTGTTCAAAAGATCATTATCATCAAACAATTTAACAAGCAAATTCTTCTTTTCAAGCTCAAGAGATTCAATTTTCTTCAGGCCAAGTTCAACATTCATAGCATCCTTTGCAGCAACTTTGCAAAGTTTATTATAGACCTCTTGAAGATCTGCATCCTCAGAGAGTTCCCCATCAGAAGGGTTCTCTTCAACAGATATACTTTCATTGACTACAGCAGTAGCAGTGAAAGTAATGAAGTTTCCATCCTCGTCACATCCAGACTCATCATCAGAAACCTCATTATCACTAAGGGTTACAGCCATAGCTTTATCCTTAGACCTCAAGAATGTAGGACATTTAGATTTAACATGACCATACCCTTGACAGCCAAAACACTAAGCACCCAAAGGTTTGTTTGAAGATTGACCAACTTTTTCTCTAGGTTTTTCAAAGTTATTAACCTTAGTGGGATCATTCTTCCTAAAGTTTCTAGGTTCAGCAGTGTTTGTACCTCTTGCCTTTCTGTTGTTATTCCTAAGAAAGTTTCTAAAGTTCTTGACAAGGCACGCAATCTCTGTAGCAGAGAGCTCATCATCAAATCCACTAACATCAACATCATCAACTGACTTAAGAGCCATTGATTTGAATTTGTTTGCCTTAGGTAAGTTAGACTCATAGGACTGAAGAGATCCTACAAGCTCATTAACAGGGATGAAGTCCACATCCTTGCTCTCAGTAATGGCAGCCACTTTGGGTCTAAAGTCTTCAGTTAAAGATCTAAGTATTTTCCTAACAATTTTAGGTTGATCATAGATTTCACCCAAATTAAAAGCAGAATTAACAATATCATTTAATTTAGCATAGAATTCATCAAAGGATTCATCATCAAACATTCTAATGCTTTCAAATTTAGAAGTTAATTGTTGTAGTTTATTGATCTTAACTGCCTTTGTGCCTTCATGCACAGTTTGGAAGATTTTCCAAGCAGTGTAAGCAACCTCAACGTTAGATATTCTCTTAAATTCCTCCATAAAAACAGCGTTAAAGATGACATTCATAACTTTGCTATTAAAGTCTGCTACTTCTTTTTCAGAAGTTTGAAAATCACTCACAGGAGTAGTGGGCTTCTGCCATCCGTATTCAACGAAATTCCAAACTCTCTCATCAATAGATTTTAGGAATGCTTTCATCCTTACTTTCCAATAAGCATAGTTATTCCCATTAAAGTGAGGAGGAACAATAAGAGAGTGTCCATGCTCTATGACAACATGGGTCAAAGATCAGCTTAGAGATCAAAAAATCTCAAACAAAAGAGCTACCCACTCGGATACCACTTGAACGGTTTTAGACCCCTTAAACCAACCGGATTAACCTAGTTAATTAGTCAATTGATTAACTTAGTCAATTTAAGCAATTATAGGTTATCACAAACATACAATCATATCAAAATTATAAAGCAGTGGAAATATAAAAGACACAATGATATGATTACCCAAGAAACCACACGATAAAAACCTGGGGAGGATTTGACCTAGCTATCTTCAAGGTAAACCTGAATTCACTATGAAGGAATCGAAGTTCATACAAAAGGACTTACAAGCTCCCCGCTTGACTTCCTAATGCTACCCACCAGTAGAACTTACTGACACGACCATGTGCAAGCTTCGAATTTACAGACTCCTTCTTTCTTGGATTCTCCAATCAGCTATAAGCACCCACGCTTGTTATTCTTTAAACTTTAATGGTAGCAACCGAGTTGATCATCAAGATGTTGATACTATCTCTACCTTGAAAACCCTAAACTTTGTGTAAAGGAAAGCTCCTCTAGATCTCACAAGAGATTTACACAAAATAGTAAAGTATGAGCAAAAATACAACTGGAGCAACTCTAAAAACGTGGCTAGGGTTTTTCTTTATATACCTAGGGTAAAAACAGAAAACCCAAAACGTTTAATGAGTTAGGGCTAAGCTGGAAAATTCTGCAAAAAAGCATTCTGTCGAAGATTCGTTTGATCGAGTCTTTCACTCGATTAATCAAGCCAGGCTGAAATGCACCAATGCATCTGCAGCCTCTTGATTCCAACTTTACATGAAAGACCTAACTTTGAGCAAGTCTAAACAAGACTAAACAACCTGTTTTGATCATGGTTTGCCAACAATACAAATTAAAGTTCTAAATGCATAAATTCCTAAATTAGAACCTAACATTTTGAATTGGTAATTTCACCATAAATATATCCCAGGAAAAATAACAGGCAGTTGTGATTTTCACTTCTTGAAACTTAAAACTCAAGTCCTCTTCAAAATGTGTTTAAATTTGTTTGAATAACATGGGTAATAATAAAGTATTCTCGGGTTTTGTAAGATAGGTTGTAATTGTGCTAAACTGAATCAAGCTAATTATTAAAATTCTAAGATCATTTAATTTTCTATCTTATAAAGAACCTGAGTTGAGTTTGAGTTAAGATTTATTTAACTCTTTATTAAATGATGTAAACCATTATTGCTAGTCAAAAAGTAATGTAAAATAAAAACCTTTATAGCTGATCAAAAAGTAATGTAAAATTTACTTAAAAAGCTTGTGAAAGCAATGTAAAAATAACTTTATAATGAATGAGTTCACATATTCAGCAAAAAGAAAAAAAGTAGTCACAAAGCAATATAATAAGAAGTTGTTTGTCTTCTTTTATGCTCTTAAGAAAGGTTTCTAGGAAATTTTCTATATGTGCTTGATCTGCAATCTGCTCCTAAAACATCAAACGGAGGGTTGGAAATTTTGTACACCATGCCAAACTTGTGTGTCCTCTCCCTCTTTCAGAGTGCTTGGCGGGGCAAAGAATAAGTTGGAAATTTCCACAACTACACTGTTCTCCTCAAAAGTTGTGCTAGTCTACTCTCTTTCTCTCTTTGAATTAACACAACACAATGTGATTCTTTGACATTAACACTGTTTGGTGGAAAAAAAATAAGAGATTCGGGTTAGAAACTTTCATGTTATGTAGCATCATTCTGTAGTTTGCTCCTCAAAAGTTGTGCCCGTCTTCCCCACTCTGTCTCTCTCTCTTTGAAATTAGCACAATGTTTTTGGATGTTGAGATTCATACAATAATTGTTCCATTAGTTGAAGGAAAATTATTGTACAGACTACTCCGAGCTCTCATATGGGGTAGGCTCACACGTTGAGAAGAAGGGTTGGAAATTTCTTACGTGTGTGTAAACCTCCAAAGTTGTGCTTGTTCTTTCTTTCCCTCTCTTTCAAGAAAAATTCTAGTAGACACATCCTAAATTTCACCGAAAATTTCATATACATGCTCTCATAATTTTGTATTGTGAATCTGTGATGGGGCCAAGAAGTTTAGTTCAAACGCGATACAAATATTGTGAAGAGGGAGTCAAATTTATAATTACTCTCTAAAATTAACACTGTTTTTAAAGGAAGGAAAAAGAAGTGGAAAATGATTTAAAAAAAAAGGGAAAAAAAGAGATGAGAAGGAAAAAAAATATTCTTTATGGTTTGAATGTAAAAATAAATGGTAAATTACTTTTTTGCATTCTAAATTGCGGTAGAAGGGAGTGAATAAGAAGAGACAAATAAATGAAGATAAAGGGAAAGATGAATAGTGATATTAAAGTAGAAGGTAGTGAGGAGATGAAAATGTAAAGGAAAAAGAAAGGTTGAAGAAAGTGTAAATATTTAAAAAATAAGTGGATGTCAAAAAAAGAAATTATAGGAAAATTGAAAATAAAAAGGAAATATATATAGGTGTTAAAACCAACAAAAATGAATATGTAAAGTCAATAATCTATTTATATATTTTTTTGTAAAAAAAAAAAAAAAAAAACAATAATTATGTGGCGAATGATGTGGCGATGAGGTGGCGCAACAGGAGCTCAGCAGCAATAAATGCTACGCTTCAGCTTTTAGTAATAATATAGATATAAACTAGATGATATCCCACGCGATGCACAAATACTTTATAATTTTATTTTGAAATAGTTTCTTGCTATTCTTTATGACCTATATATAACCTTGAACCTTGTGCTACGCATTTTGAAGAATTAGCTTCAATTATATTATATTGGTAAAAAGAGGAAAAGGAAAAAGAAACAGTCTTTATAGTCCAGCAAGAAGATGAGTCTAGCAGGAAGTTAACCACAACCATCTTTATAAAGAAAAATGAAAGGGTGAAATTTGACCATTTTGTTCAACTTATTAACAAAACCTTAATGATTCATCTATAATGATTTTTCAGCCTCCTTGAAGCTTCCAATATACATTAATTATAGGTAAATATAGTAAGAAATATATCTTTTGCCACTAATACAAAGTCTTACATACCAAGAACTAATACCAAAAACAATGTCCAACACATAAGGGCCATTTTTGCCATCATGGACCTTCATTCCAAGAGATGCAAATATGTCACCAATTATTTAAGGATTGCCCTTATGGTTATCAAACATAGAGGTCAAGACCTAAAAAAAAAAAAAACTGTGAATTTTCATTTATAGATGACCTTTATTGCAATCATGTTCAAAGTATGATAACTATGAAATTCCTAAAGAATTTCATTTAGTGAAGAGAAGCAGTTTTAGTGACCAAATTTGGTAGTAATTTTTTCAAAAAAATATTCAAAGAATATCACATGCTAAGTTGTAGCTTAGCTATGAAAGCGGTGTCAATATAAAGTGAGGAAAGTGAACAGGAAGAGAGTGAGTCAATGGATGCAGGAGGCTAGACTTTATTGTAGTCTTGCTTTCAAAAAATGACACGCATTTTATATTAATTGCAATATCATGGAAGTTTCGGAGTAAAGCCCAAAATAACTCCTTTGAACTTTCAACGAACCATGCCGGGGTCATTGTGGTCAATCAAACTATGTGAAACACGTAGATGTCCAATCTTATACAGCTGTTCCACTAACTTTAATTCATGTGAAAGTTTCACCGACTTTGTTAAAGTTAGTGGAAGACTGAAAACTTTAATGGCCTGTTTGGATGTTTAAAAATGGAGGGGGAGTAGAGTAGAGGGAAGGAAAGTAATCCAATTACTTTGTTTGGAAGTTTTTTAAGGAATGAGGGAGAGAGGTTTGGAGGGGTTTCAACTCCCTCTAGCCCCCCATTTTTAATTCCCCCAAATTGGAGAGATTTGGAGGGGGAGTAGAGTACATAAACTATTGACCAAGTAAATTACCTAATTTACCCTTATTATATTAACAAAATTACACAAACGGAAGGGCTAATTACTCCCTTCCTCCTTACTAATTTTAAAAACATCCAAACAAAGTGGAGGAGAATCATTCTCCTCTACTCTCCTCCCCACTACTCCCCTCCCCTCTACTCCCCTCTACTCTCCTCCCTCTCTAAACTTCCAAACAAGCCATAAGAATTTTTTATAGTCTTCCGAACATGAAACAATATTTTAAAGTTTTGTTCACCTATTAGTGGTGGTCTCGGAGGATTAGACTAGAGCCTTTAGATGATAATGTAAAAAAAAAAAAAAGTAAAAGTAAAAAAAGTAAAGCGTCCAATCCAAAAAAGCGTAAATAAGGGGATTAGATTGGTGTTGCCTTTGTTTTCTTTGTGGTGTCTCTTTTCTTTGAAAAATAAACTTTTAACTTTTCCGCACCATGATCAAAAAAATGATGTTTCAATAACATTTTACTACAATTTTAAATGACATATTTTTACAAGTGATTATTAATAGGAGTGTCAATTCAGAAATTTGGGTTAGCTTGTCAGGTTCGTGCCTTGTCAAGGTAGGAGTATTCAACTAAATGACTTAGCTTGAATATAATCCATTTAATAATTGTGTCATGATTTTTTAACCCTAATCCGGCCTGTTAATAAGTCGGGTTGACTTGACTCAACCCACCTAATACACTTAATAAACAGGTTATATTGGGTTGACGCGGATGTGACACAACCATTTCAACCTACTTAATATTAAATATAATATTTATCTAGAAATATATATATATATATATATATATATATATTTTTTACATCCCAAAAATAGTGTATACACTTTAATTCTTCAACTCATTTAAAGTGTTTATTTATTTATTTAATAAGTTGATATTTGAAAACCTAATCTACTAAGAAAGGGTCCGGATGCAAACAAGATGAGACATTTCTTAATTTATGTGGTCATGCTTTTGGTGCGATAGTAACTTATTAAACTTTCTAGATATCATACCTATACTTTAATTTTACATTGCTATATCACGGAAGTTTCTAGGTTAAAAGTGTACGTTATAGTCAATTCAATAGCCATGAATTGAGGACATTAAATAGTAAATAGTTCTTCATATTTTGTAATATTTTTTAATGTTCAAAAGTTATATAAAAGAAAGGAAAATAAAGACAAAATTTTTTTTAATGGAAGAGAGAAAAAAAAAGGGCAATTATATGACTTAGTATGCGCTAGGTTCTTGATTATAAACCGGCTTATTTCTTCTTCTTCTTCTTTTTTCCCTACTTTTTGTAAATCTCATGTGTATCTTCTACTTATTTTATTTACTTTTTAACTTTTATCTATAATGTTTTCAACAAAAATCTAAATAAGTTGTTTTTAAAAGGACACTTAAATTCATATAGTTAGCTCTTTTTATAATAATTTATTATTTTCCGTAAAAATGAGTGAATAAATAATCACATTTGGAAATAATTATAAAATAAATGTCATGATTCAATATTTTATAAAATAAAAGTCTAAACTTTAATATGCACAACTATATGACTTCAAATTGTTACAATTTAATCATCGTATGAGTTTGATGAAAACGATAGAAGCTATACATGAGGTTTATAAAACTATATCCATGTTAACTATAAATTGAAAAATTATTAGTTTACTTTCTACTACACATGTAAAACTTACATGATTATAGACCATATAAATATATACAATATTGTACAGATTTGTACTACAACATTATATTGTACACACTGTCGTGCAATTGTGTACATGCAATTTACATTAAAGCAGATGAAAATTAAACCAATAAATTGTCCTTATAAATTTTACTCATTTAAAGTCTACAGAGAGAACAACATATAAAGCATCCAATGATATTTTTCAAGTCTTGACATAAAGTAGTGTGGCCTGTACCCATGGCCCGATCCCACCACCTGATGCAAATTTCTTCGCTGAAAGAGCACGACCATGTGCGAAAAGTAGCTTTATATATGTAAATAATTGATTTCTCATCGAAAAAAACGAAAAAGATGGGGAACAAAATCAACAACCTAAAGATACCGCTACCCTACCACCGTGTGTGCCTGTGACTCCTCCACCTGAGCTGAGCAAAGGCAATGAGTTTGTCTCCATTATTATTATTATTATTATAAGACTCAAATAGTCATCAAATGATCTTTGCTTTGATCATGGAATGCTGGATGAGGCTCAAAGACAATCCTAAACCAATGTTTACGTACGTTTTATAAGTTAACAATTTTTGCAATAATTATTAATTTTATTTCCAATCTTTACGATCGTTCAGAAATTGCAACATTTTCATATAGCAATTAGCAATAACTCGATGATATTTCAAACTAGCAATGTCGTCAATGTCCCACACCACATTGATAAGTTTAAATTTTTTTTTTTTTTTTTTTTTTGGGTTGAGAATCGGATAGGTGATTGAATTAAATGTTGCAATTTGTGAATGCAGTGACATTATTACCAACTGCTATTTTTCTTTTTCTTTTTTAATTTAAAATTATGCTGACATTTTATAAAATAAAATTAAAAATACTGACATGTTAGTCTAGGTGGCAAATGATGTGGCAATTTTTTTTAGATCATTTGACACATAAGACATTTCCATCCACTATATAACGGCAAAGACTAAATTAGCATGACGACTAAATTAGCATGACATTGAAAGATTAGGAACCAACTTGACACAATTGAAAGGTTATGGACTAAATTGAAATATGATGTAAAGAATAGAGACCAAATATGTAGTTTACCCAATTTTTTTCTTTCCTCTCTCTTTTCCATCCTCTTACCATTTTCTATACTCCTACTTTTCTACCCCTCCAACCAAACGAACCCTTATGGACATTAATTCCTATATAGAATTTCTTTTTCTTGTTTTTTTAACAAGGTTGTGTTAACCACAATGTGCCCGTTAACAATCACCTTTTTTTTTTTTTTTTTTTTTATTTTTTATAAAAATTTTTTTTTTGGGTGCAACTTTATGTTATTTTTTAAAATTTAAAAATATTTTTATGTCATTTTTTTTTTTTTTTGTTATATAGATTTACATTAAAGAAACTTTAACTAGTACCTTATGCTGCAAGGTGCTTCTTAACATTTCCTTATTTTTTAATAACTAGTAGGGGTTGCACGTGCCTTGCACCTACTGCCCCATGAGTGAGAAAATTTAAGATAGAATTTTTTTTAAGTAGTAAGAAATTATGTACTTAAATTTAGAACAGTTATTTAACATATTATCATCTATTTACTATGCTAATTTACTATGATAATTTCTTAAAACCTATTTACTAAAAACAGTATCTACTCGCAAAAAAATTCTACTAAGGATGATAACAAATGTCGTTATCTTCCAACAATAGACAACTAAGTTATCACAATGTTTAAATTTTCGCAATAAATGATGTTATAGGTTACAATTGAAACTCTTTATTAAATTAAATACCTACAACCATTTGCAATAAATATTTTGTTATTCATACTTCCTTTTTTTATCATCTTATGAGTCTAATTACGATGTTTAGCTTACTTAAATTTTAATGAACAAATTTTAAAGAAAGAAAGAAAAAAAAGAAAGAAAGAATAAGATAACAAAAGACATATGTCATTGAATTTTCTATTAGATAAAATTATAAATCTTAAAGATTTAAGAGGGAGGTATGCATTTATGATACTCCGGGAGTACTCAATAATTTCCCCAAATACAATACTATACATCACCATTTTTACTTTCTAAGTACAACTAACATATAAAATGAAAAATACATGAAGAAAATTTTTGGGACTTTAAAATTTAGTGAGACATTTTAGATATTACACAATAAAATATTCTAGGAATCATAAGATTTTGTTAGGGTTTAACTAAGAGAGTAACGACAAAGACTATATGCTTGTCTACAAAATATAAATGAGGAAATTTAAAAAAGTCAGGAATACAATAAATGTCACGATATTTTATCAATACCATAATTTTAGTTATGGTGGATCTTGGTATGACATTTTATTATTTTATTTTTTAGCAATGCTACATCTACAAAATTTTCACAACAAATTCTAAGTAGTAAATTGTTATGGGTTTTTAATTGGGACAACTACTTTAAACTATGCATTAAAAAAAAAACAACCAAAAAACCAACCGAATAAAATTGTATGTGAAACAGTGAATTTTAACTCACCAAATTGGACTAAACCAAAAAGGAAGTCTAGGAACACAACAAAATGTCACAATATTTTCACAATACCTTTATTTTTAGCATTGGTAAATTTTATCGATCTATAGTAGCTTACCAATTACTACCTATGATTTGTTGTGAAATTAATGTAAAAATGTTGTGGACTTAGCATTTTTTTTATCTATAAAAAAACTGAGATCTCAACAATTGTGAAAAATATTATGACAATAACAATAGGCGTTACAACACTTTTGCAAAAGATATATTTTCAGTTGTGGTTGATCATAGTCTAATCATATACCAAAAAAAAGAAAAAAGAAAAAAAAAAAGAAGGTCAGTGAACAGTGCAAATTGAAGAAAAAAAAATGTAGCTACTACTCTTGCTTTGCATATTCACACTTTTGTTATGAAAGTATTGTGAAAAATATTGTGGATATAGCACTTCTTTTTTCATAATACCTTTATTTTAGTTGTAGTTGATTTTAGAGTGATATTTTATTTTGACCTACAACGAATTAACACATCAATAATTGTGAAAATGTTGTGACAATTTATTGTGTTAACTAATAACTTTATATATAAAAAAAAAGGCGGATGGGACGAAATTACCAAATAAAGAAAAAAAAGAAGAAGCAAAATGAGTTGATGAGACCAAAAGTTTACTGTAGAGGCAAAAAAAAAAAAAGGAAAAAAAGAAAAAAGAAAAGAAAAATGGGTTGACGAAACCAAAAGGTTAATGTAGAGGCATTGGTGCTTTTTATATAGGTAAAATTGTGGCTAGTCAGTCTATTCATACCAAAAAAAAAAAAGGGCCAATGATCAATGCAAAATGAAGAAAAAAAATGTAGCTACTACTCTAGTTTTACACATTCACATTTTTGTTATGAAAGTGTTGTGAAAAATATTGTGAATGTAGTACTTCTTTTTTTATAATACCTTTATTTTTAATTGTGATTGATTGTAATATAATATATTATTTTGACCTATAAGGAATCAACCCATCAAAACCACCTTGTATGTCGAATTAAAACTAAAAATGCAAAATGTTACTAACCGATTACACCAACTAAACCCAACCTCCGTGCTTCTATAAATTTTAGCCAAAATCATCAAACTACAGATCCTCAACAAACCCCAAAGAAAACCCAATCCAAGTTACCATCTGTACTTCTCTCCCTTTCAAATTTGGACCAATCAAACCACGCAATGACTATCAATTTGGGTTTTCAACTATGGGTTGAGAGAGAGAGAGAGAGAGAGAGAGCCTTAGATTTGGGTTTTCATTCGGTGGTGGCGGTGGCAATGGTGTGATCTGTGTTCAATTTGTGATCTGGGTTTTCGACTGTCGGATGCATTGGTAGTGGTAGTGTTTTGAACTGAAAGAGAGAGACATCCAATTGTTTGAGAGAGAGAAAACTTGTTTGGAAAAAAAAAAATTTATTTGTTTTTGGGGCAAATTACAAATACAACTAAATTTATTGATTTGGGGCAAATTTCAACTAAAATTTATTTGTTTTTTGTTTTTGACTTATTTCAGTTTAAATCAAAATACTTCAGCTTTTTATTATTTAAGAGAATCTAGAATTATTTTAGTTTTTGAATTATTTGTTTAATTTTTTTATTAATTTATATGTTGACATGACAATTTTTAAATGTGAAATAATTTTTTTAAATATTATTTTCATGATCACATTCGCATTTATTGTGCCAAAAGTGTACTCCGTGTACCACATAGGACTTGGGACTTTTATGTTAATAAGTTGATGGCAATGACTAAAATGGAAATAATATTCCGTGACTGAGGTAGGTGCAAAATTTATTTATGAACCAAAATGAAAATTAGTTCAAAATATATGGACAAAAAATGTATTTTTGCCATAATTTTATGATAAAAAATAAAAAATTAATTTTTTTTATATAAAAAATTTAAAAGTACAGGATGCCTTAAAAAGTAAATCAGTGTACGTGTAATTGAAAGAATGTTCAATTACTTTCGTCTTCTGATTATGAGTTATCCAAGTCTAAAGCAGTGAAGCCTAGAGAATAATTAATATTTAATATAAACTTAGTTACTTTTTCATCAATGAAGCAAGACAGTAAACATCACCATGCAGCTGCAGGTACTCCCAACAAAATCAAATTGACTTCCTATTAAAACCTTGAACACTTGAAAATGATTTGGGTATAAGTAAACAATGAAATCAAGCAAGAAATTCTATTCAAAAATATCTTTACTCTAAAATTGGATCTTATTTACATTGACAAAACTCTGGAACCAAATCTAAATTATATCCCAATTTGACAAGCAAAATAGATATCCTGTCAAACCTTTCTCAATAACCATTTCCTCGCTGCAAATTTCATGGCCATTCTCTCATCTTCTAAGAGTTCAGAAACCCTCCAAAAAGAGCTTCTCATCTATTTCAGGAACAATTTGAAGTGTTGTATCAATACATTCTATTCAATTGTAGTCTTTGTCCTTCTCGATACCCACATTTGTTTTGACTACTCATGGCCTTTCCTCAAGTGCTTCTTGTAACTCTCCCTTGATGATCTCTGAAATTTTTGAGAACGTGCAGAGGCTAAAGAAGTTGCAAACATTTTATTTTTCCCCTGATAAGATATTTCAAACTCCCTTGCTGGATATTGCATATCCCAAGTTATCGTCAATCCCATCCAAAGGGCATTATTGTTGACCTCCATTTTCATGTCCAAACAATTTGATCTTCCATTCTGACTTTCATTACCATAAATCAAGCACAAATCAGAAATATGAGATCCCCTATATTTGTATGCAGTTGCATCCAAATGTTCTAGCAACATGTCATTTCTAAACAAAAGCTACTCAAAATTATCGAATTCATTGATTATTATAGAATTGATATGATCATATATACTACATCCCATGTTACCCAAAAACACTCAGTTTACTAAATGAATACAAAAGTAATATCATTTCATCAAAGGAGAAAAAAAAAATACAAGTTTGTATGCGATGCTTTGGGGTGCTCTTTAGTGATAACTAGAGGAAAACCCTTTATCCTAGCAAAATTACCAACGGGATAGAATGGAACCTTGATATAAGCTTCCCAAAGCTAAACATCAGCTGCCACAGTGCCACTGTTTTGCAAATTTCATCCCAAGAAAAGCCATTCTAATTAAGGAGACCCATAATGCCTGTATACTCTTTCATCAAGCTCGTTATTGGCAAAGGATTGATCATTCTCTTCACCAAAAAGAACCACACCAATATATACAAGTTAGTGTAATGATTTGAACTTTGTGGCTTTGATCTACTTTCTCCTCCTCTACAACCATATCATTTATCTTATAAATCTTAAATTTCACAAACAGTTCAAAATCATGGCAGAGCCTCACTAGATTTTTCTGCTTTATGATATTTATATTAGATATCTTTGCATATATACCATCTATTAACAAACAAATGATATAATTGCCCATATTTGTGTACATAATGTCACAGACGTCTTTCATTCTAAGTGATACCTGAATAACGAAAGTACAAGAATATTGTACACAACTCTGACAATATCTTCATGATCTAATTGGTCATTTTTAAATTTTTTTAAAAATTTTATGGTAAATCATTTCCTAATAATCCTTCCCTGAACTGAATTGAAATCTGACTCTCAGTTATTTTAAACACCATTATATTGAGAACTACATAAAACACACAAATAACTTAAACCAGAAAATCATGCCACTCAATTTGGGTACATAATCAAAGGTAATTAGCATACAAAAGGGTCCCTTAATGAAGATCATGTCTAGCCTATTGAACTACAAGAAATAGGAGAGAAGAGCATATCACATAGCTAGTGCAAAAGAACAAGATTTATTTCAACTTCAAATAGAAGCAGATACAACTACATGTTAAGTGTTAACTTGTCTTAATGCATGATTACATATAGATCATAGACAGGGCTCCTCCACCTTCTATATCACTGACTTAACATTTCATAAATTCTTGACATGGATTTTGTTGGAGCAGATTTAATTTTGGATAACTGTAAATTGATATTAAGAAAGGCCACAAATATTTGAGATTTGCTTTCAATTGAAGTGAGGCTGATGTAACAGGTATTCCAAAGCCTGCATATAAGGCACATCCAGTGCCACGCAGAATTACGCCACCTCCACCTTCATCTGGAGAACAAACAAGGAACACATCACAACCTTCTTCTAGGGCAGGGGGAGGTGGGGGGCTGCTTGGTGCTTTCTGGTCCAGTCTGCATGCAAAAGATTCAGTTGTTCCTGAGGACATGACAAGACCCAAATTTGATGAAGAACCTACTACCCATGGTACATCAAAACATGATCGATTTAAGCCTGAGAATCTTCCTTTACCTAGGAATACTAGCCCTGCAAAAGAGGCAGACGTACAAACTTATACTGTTCGAAAAAATACACACGGTAAATCACAAAAGTCTGAGGATGGCTCTTCCAAGGATTTTGAGATGACATTTTCCCAGAAGGGTACAGACCGTGGCACACATAGGCCAAAACGATCAAAAGTTGAGACTACAGCTACTTTTCAAGATGACACTTTTAACACTTTTGTTGCTGAATTTGATACTGAGAAGTTTAGCTCCACAGTTAGTAATAGTAATTCTAAAAAGGAGGAAGCATTAGAGGCTGAAGTAGCGAGGCTGAAGGGGCAGCTGAAGCAAACAAACTTGGAGAAGGCTGAAATAACTTCAAAATTTGAAAAGCTATCTGCCATTTGTCGATCTCAAAGACAGGAGATTCAAAAGCTCAAGCAAGCACTTGCTGCTAGAAATCCATCACCAAATAAAAATGTTTCAAAAATTCAAACCTCTCTTGCAACTCCTTTGGTATAATTTTCTTTGCTTTAAACTATCAGAATTTGATTATTTTTTCTCCATAATATCTGTTATTGATAGAATTTATTCTTTTTTCAGCAAAAGGACAAGATTGAAGGAACAATTTGGGAACCACAGCAAGAAAAATCTGACAGGAATAGTGAGCCCGGAGCCAGGGGCGTAGTCAGGATTTTTAACTTGGGGGGGCGAATTATGTATTTGCATATTAATCATTACTCGTGTGTATTAAAGAATTAGCAAAATAATGATAGTAATCAGTTTAAGCAATACAATAGTCTTTTATCAAATTTATTATAAAAAAAGAAAAAGAGGCTACACTGTAGACTTTTACATTTGAACACACATGAACACTGCACTCTTGTTTTCTTAGAAAAAATAAAAGGAAACAACACCTTGACAGCTTGGTAATTTTTTAAGTAGTAAATGTGAATTTTGTTGGGTGAGTCCACTTGAGAAACTAAAATATTATAATTGTAAAACTGGTCATATTACAAAGGGAATTGAGTTACAAAGAAACATGGTATGATGCATATGAGTGACTCACAATAAAAGAAAACATATGAGAATTTCCTTGGTCCTTTGATTGATCATACAACAACAATCATATTTCAAAGTAAAAACCATTAAAGCTAACATTGGGCTGGGTATGTAAATTTTTTTGGAGGGGCCAATTAGTACTTTTGCAGGGCAGTTTGTTTTTTTATAGTACTAATATGGGGATTTCAAAAGCTTTGGGGGGGCCTTGGCCCCCTCAAGCTTATGTGTGCCTCCGCCCCTGCCCGGAGCCAAAGCAATGGCAGGCATTTGCTGAGGAACCTAAGCCACAGAAACCTCTTTCAAAAGAGAACCCTTCTAAATCTGTTAGGTCAAGAAATGGTCACCAAATTAAGCAGGCTGCACAAGCAAACACTGGTTTTGATTCATGGGGTTTTGGAACAGAGAGTTTCTCAGCTGCCCCCAGTAATAGCCCTCAGATATCAAAACCCATCAGTGATGGAAATAATGCTCAGCGTTTTGGGGAGACAAAGATTACAGAGACCAAGCCAGCTTCTCAACCTGCTGGATGGGCAGGTTTTTAACTTAAGGCCATCTGGGAAGTTATAATGGAGGTATTCTGTGAGAACACCACTATATTTCTTGGCACCCTTGGTGAGAAAAATGAGAATAGTGAAAATTTAGTAACTTATTGGCTTTTGGGCTTGATTTGTGTTCTCTGGGTGCTTGTGTTTTATAGATGCTTTAATGCGGAAACATTTGTGATATTATTCTTGACTATGTACCAGACTACAGGTGTATACTTTAATGCATGTCTCAATTGTTGTTTAAAGTTCTGAGTTCTGACGATTTCGCATGCTTGCTTGATTTATATCTGCACAACTACTTTAATGGCACTGCATACTGGCGATAAATTTTTATAGTTTTATATTATAAAAAATTAACCCCTTGTGTCCTAGGGACCCGGGGGATTGGATCTCATGGTCGTGGGCCTTTCGTTCTTGTGGGGTGATAGGATAATGAACCTGTTCAAACCTCTTAATTCATTAGATTATATAGCTTGTAATCCAACTTAAACTTGGTAGTATTTTGATTGTTATGTTAACTAGAAATGACCATATGTGAGCAAAGATTATAGTAGAGGGAGTGGGGATATGGTGTTTGTCCAACAACAGGCCATGGAGACTCCAAGAATTTGATTAGTCGTAAATTTGCTCGAATTGTTCTGTATCCTTGTTGATTATGGAGTCAGAGAGGTCAAATCTTGATGTGATGATGGCTGTCAAGTTTTCTACAAACCATGTAGAAGCAGGAAATTCGTGTGCACGTCTGGTTCAACCTAATTGATTATATAGCTGATTGGTCGGGTAACTTGGTGCAGGCACACAAGTTATCATTTTCTGGTTGACATTCATTAGTTGCTCACTTTCTAGTCCTATCTAGGTTTTCTCTTTATGTGTCTTAACTAGTAATTTAATTTGGACTTTTTTTGTTGCACCTTAGTGATAAGTAAATGTAGGCTTGTTTTGGTTATAAGCAACCCTTAATGGAACAACAGGAAAGGGAAAACCCCTTCTACAAACAGATGCAAAAAGAGTCAAAACTACAATCTACAAAATCAAAGCTTTGTTCATATCATCCTGGTTTCGCATTGTAAAATCTATTGCCTCTAAGAATTTTATCTGTATTCAAAAACCACTGGGAAAATGTACTGTCGATCGATACACTCCAAACATCAGTAACATACTGACATCTCCAGAAAACGTGGGTGACTGTTTCAATCTCATGACTGCACAATTTACACAGGATCAGGCGATAATCCTCAAGAACATAAATTCATAAGATTAAGAATAATCAATTGTGATTCATGTGGCAAAAAGATCTCACTTTATGAGCTACTGACAAAATGATCTTTACATAAATAAACACACTTTGATTTTTTTTTTTTTTTTTCAAGGAATGGAGGGATCTTCATCATTCAGATATAAAAAATATTTCTATTACTGATTTTTAAGTGCTCTTGAAAGGCTTGATGAATATTTACAATTTTACATGATATTAAGGATATTTAGTATATATTTAGAAATCTGTTTATCAATATCTGTTGGTAACTTTTCTAAATTACTCAGCCAACATCTACATTAACCCTTGCCAGTACCAAGAAAGTTATGCGATGGTCACCAAATACAACCCAAGCTAAAGTTCCAAGGCCAAAATGACCATACACCACTGTTTGAGAAAATATGTATGAATCTACCACTCTTTGCGAAATATTTAGTAATCTATCACTTTTTTAAAACTCGATTTTGTGAAAATTGAGTTTTTCATAGTACTCGAGTTTCATGAAATTTTTTTTAAAGTTTTTGATTTAACTGGAGTTTAGTTCCATGAACTCGAGTTACATCAAAAAATTTCAAAATTTTTCCATGGTACTCTAGGAAAAACTCGATTTCCACAAAATCGAGTTTAAAAAAAGTGGTAGATTACTAAATATTTCGCAAATAGTAGTAGATTACAAAATATTTTTTTTTTTAAAGTGGTATTTGACCATTTTTACCAAAGTTCCAGAGTGCCCAAATGCATGGGAAATGCTTTTTGGCAAACAAAAAAAAAAGTGAGGGATTTAAAGTCAAGTTTTGTCTATAAAGAAGTTTAGAAAGTGGACAATGTTTTTAAGGAGGGATTTATTTTCAAATAATGATAGAACGGAGGAAAAGAGTTCATGTAATAGACCCAATCTAATCTGCAGAAGATTCATAGTGCACCTTAAATTTTGGGACTAAAAACTTTGTTGTTGTTTTTATTTATAAACTCATCTGCGTCAAGAAATAACTTTGCATGTTGAAACGGTCCCAGGCTTTGGCTGAGAAGACTTCACCCTTTGCATTGGTGGCCCCATTGATATATGGAATTCTTTCATCCTTACATAATATTCATAGAGTTGTTTTTTCTCATGGGGGAAGGGTAGGAACTAGGAAATATACCAGCTCATTTGTTAGCTAAACATACTCTTAGTATTATTGATTTCTCAACCTAGATTGAAGAGACTCCTTACTTTCTTGAGCAAGCTTTTATCCAAGATGTAATCTCTCTTTCGTAGTTAATAAAGTTTATGTTTTCTAATAATAATAATAATAATAAATATATATAAAAAGGGGAAATGCTAAGGGATGCTTTTAGGACATTGATTAATAATATATTTAAAGAAAGTTTTTATAGGAAAAGATAAAAAAGCAATTAATGTTTTAACAGTTTTTTTTTTCTATAAAAATAGTGTTAAAACTTTCCTAAATTTAATTGTTGACCATTGCCTTATGGTCACTTGCTAGCTTTACTGAATAAAAAAAAGTCAATGAACCGTGAGCAATTGCTATGATCCTATTGAAATCAAATGAAAAACTTAAAGCTCTCTACGGTTTTCGTGCATCAAAATAGAAAATGCCTAATATACTATGCAATTCGGACACAGAAATTCTTCAAAAATTTTAAAATCTGATTTGATACAATATAAATACTTTAACTACTCTTTACTTTTTATCCCCCCAAAAAAAAAAAAAAAAGTACATATCTTAATGTTAATACTTTTTTTTTTTGAGAGAGAGTTTCAACCTATGGCATTCGCTCCTAATGATAGCTCTTTATTATTAGACCAAGACACCAATCAATTTTTGGTGTAAGCGGGGATTGAACCCCAGATCTCTTATACAACCATCAAAGACTTTACCAATTGAGCTAACTGGAACCCACATCTTAATGTTAATACTTAATATCAAGGAAAACATAAACTAAATTACAACAGATTCTTTCCACTTCAGCTGTATGAATTAATTAATTCATATTAAATATTATATAAGTTTAAAGTTAAGGATAATGTCACATTATTTAATAAGATATTATATTGTTAGATCTAAAAAAAATAAAACTCCAATTATCATACAAAATGTCATAAGGAGTAAAATTTTGCTAAATAATAATCTATATATATATATATATAAATAAAAGTTAAGACGTAGAATTTAATGTTGTTATACTCCTGTTGAGTCGCCTCATCAGCCACATCGTACTTTAAAAAAAAAATTTCCTTTATGATTTTTCTATTTTATTTTGTATAAAATAATTAAAT
Source organism: Quercus aquifolioides (assembly GCA_019022515.1). Taxonomy (NCBI): domain Eukaryota; kingdom Viridiplantae; phylum Streptophyta; class Magnoliopsida; order Fagales; family Fagaceae; genus Quercus; species Quercus aquifolioides. The sequence continues at coordinate 6,884,054 of CM032333.1, forward strand.
ATGGTTCATGGACAAACCTGATAATGCACTCCATTACTATTCAACATGTTACTATTCATTTGTTTTAAATGCAAATATTTGACTATTCAGCTACCCAAATTAATTTCAATTTTTTATTTTCTTCTTTCTAATCTCAAGTAATTTTTAAAATTGAATAATTCATTACCTTTTTAGTGAATATATGCATATATTTGACTATTCATTACAAACGTTATTATTCATTAGATGCAAATGTTTGATTATATTCAACTACCCAAATTGATTTCAACTTTTCGTTTTCTTCTTTCTACTTTCAAGTAATTGTTAAAATTGAATATTTAAACTTTTCAACTTCCTATTTAAAAAAAAAAAAAACTATTTTTCTCTTCCTCCAACGTTTCTTCTCTCTCTTCGCCTCTTTATCTCCCTACTATTCTTTACTTTACCATCAAACTTCCTTCATCATTTCCTCTTTCTTATATTTTGACTCTCCTTCTCCTCATCTTATTTTGTATAAATTTGATATCATTTATTCCATTTAATACATTTTTTTTTTCACACAAAAACTGTGAGTACTCTCTCTCTCATCTTAGGTTGATAGTTTTTTTATTTAATTTTTTTTGTGTTGTATTTTTTAAATTTCCCATCACAAACCACTCTTATAGCTTTGGTTGAATTTTGGTTTGGGTTAATATGTAGTTTTTTTTTTTAAATAGAAATTTGAGTTTATATATGATTACGAATTTGAACGTGCCTATCAATGGACTTCCACTGAATAGAGATGTATTCAAAATGTTTTTAGTTTCATATACTTCTTTGGTAATGTGAATTTGAGAAAGAGAAAAGGGTAGGCAAAGGATATATGGTATTTTATAATCCCTATGTCTTGAAGAAAGTGGAGGACCTATTAGTCTCCCTTCTATTGGAATTTTGTATAGAAAGTATTTTGCTATAAGTTCCTTGACTTTTTTATTTTTATTTTGGTCATTTTATAACAAATAAATAGCATCCCCAGCATCAAATTTTTGGTTAATTTGAACTTTTTTTTTATTAAGTTTTACTTTGCTTAGTTGATCAACTTTACTAAAAATGTCAAAAAGAGAATAAAATAAAATATAATTTACTCTAGAGCATCATTATACTATTAATTTTTTTATGTATAGATACTTAAGGAACTTTTTCTTTTTACATTTTATTTTATTTTATATTTCCAATTTATGATATATGATTTATTGATAATTGTAGGGACAAGGCCCAAAAGCCGTATGTTGGGCCTTGGGCCTTATCCGAGTACTTTGGCCCGTCCGAGGAGACACTGATAGTTGGGGGATCACAGCCCAACACCTCATCATCAAGAAAGAAGCAAAAAAGGCGGTCCGAGGAGTAATAACTCCTCGGACATGATGAATGTTGCTCCTATACGCACCCCAGCAACGGAAATGACCCCAATGAAAGCACCAGTGCTAGAAGCGTGACTCATAAACACACGGGAAAGGCAAAAACCTCAAAATATCTAAGGGAAGGATGCTACCTCCGCATTAAATGCACTGCAGCTACTTTTTTGGCCGCATTTATGTGGAGAAGACCCCTGAACAGTGTTTCCTTGGTTACCGCAACTCACAGAGAGACCAGAGAAGGTGGCTGATGGGACAGGTACTCAAGTGGCAAAATAGATTATCGACAAATGTAGGGTAAAAATTGTCTGAAAGGGACTATATATAATAAGAGAGACCCTCACGTAAAAGAGGATCGGAAAATAGATAGAAGAAGGACTAAATCATTCAGAATTAGACTTGTAAATGTTGACATTGATTTATATAAAGAATGACCTCCTCTGACATTGAACTTATTCGTTAATCTTACATATCCAATCCTTGTTTGATCATCGGTTAAAACCATACTAGCCGTTATTAACTTCATTAGAACCTAGCTCTTTAACTCATTCTCTATAAATTTATTGTATTAGGTTCATTGGGCCACTACCCATTTCTTTTCTGGGCTTGGGCCTCAAATTGTGACTCTACAATAATGATCAATTGCATAGTTATCTTTATTTACTTTTTCACTTAGTTTCAATTGTGAGGAAGAAAGAGATGTGGATCTATGTTTTGGAGAAAAATATACTTATAAGAGTTGAATCGCATACATCTATACGGTAATAAAAAAAGTATACATTGTTACAACTTGGTCTAATAGTTCTCACACTATCAATTTTTTAAAAATAAAAAAATTATTGCATTGTGTTTTCATACATATCTCACTATACATAGTACATAATTTCAAATAACACATATCGAACTTTTAAAAATATATGATCTAATATATTAATTCAATAATTATCCAATAAAAAATAATCATATCGAATTTTTCCACGCATCACGCGAGTCTGCGACTAGTAACAACTAATTAAGAAGACATTAATTTAAGGTATTCAAAAGTTCACATTGAATACACGTGCAATATAGAAAATTATTGAATATTTCGAGAGTATCATAAATACGTACTTTCTCATCTTATATAAATTGTGAGTCTCACAATAAATTTCATTAATGAGATCTATAATTATGTGCGAGAGGAGAGTATATAATTACCCGTGCAATGCAGATATTGCTAATAGTTGAAGTATTCATGCTTTTTAGACGCTAGTCGAACAAATAAAAAAACATACTCGGTAGGTTTTGTTTTTATGAATAAATACTCGGTAGTCTTTAGTTAGACGTTTTCCAAACAATATATTATTAGTTTATTAAAATATCTTTGACCATGACAAATGACAGTGGCTCTTAGAAATTTCAATCACAAGACTTGAACAATACCTTAGAAAAAGGAGTTTAAACCTATTAGGCGTTTTCTTCTATATAAGGGTTGCACTGGGTTCTTTCTAACTCCTAGACCCGTAAGCCATAACCATTGCAATGGCTACTTCAAAACTTCCTCATTTTTGTTGTCTCTTGCTTCTGCTTCTTCCTCTCCTTCCCACTGTTTTGACCTACACCGAAGAAGACTGTAACATAAGGCTGGACTCATTACCTTTAGTTGCAGGGAAAAACAGTAATCCAATCACGTCGAGATTAGAAGAATTTGCCTTCGGATTCCATCCCCTTGAAGGTGAGAAAGAAAATCAATTCTTGCTTGCAGTTTGGTTTTATAAAACAAAAGAACCAACCATAGTTTGGTATGCAAATGGGAATAAACCAGCACCAGAAAACTCTGAACTTAGGCTGTCTGGCAACAATGAGTTTGTTCTCTATGACCATGAAGACAATGAGTTATGGAAGGCTCCAACTCCAAGGAATGGTTCCAAATCCAGTTATGCGGCTCTACTGGACAATGGTAACTTGGTGATTTAGATGAGCAGTATAATCCTATATGGGAAAGCTTCAATGAGCCTACTGATACAATCTTGCCTCGTCAAATATTGTACATGGATACCGCACTCAGGTCTCGTCAATCTGATACAAATTATTCGAATGGGCGCCTCCAGCTTTCTTTACAGCTTGATGGCAATTTGGTGTTTCATTCTCTGACAAAATCTCTGTCATCTGAAGCCCTTTAGAAGGCTTATTTTGCCACCGGCACACTGAACTGGGAATCATAGTTGAACTTTACTAAGGACGGATACATGTACATCAAGGACGCAAACGAATCAAACAGAGTGCACAACCTTACCAAGGAATATCCTGGCTCAAAAGAAGATTTCTACTACTGGGCTAGGATTGATCATGATGGAGGTTTCAGACTATACAGACACTTCAAAAAGGATACCACAAATGATGAGTCTGTGAGCTGTTCTTCTTCTTCATCATGGACTGTAGTGAAAAGCATTCCTGATGATACTTGTAGTGTACTTTCTGGTGACACTATTGGAGGAGGGTTCTGTGGGCCCAACAGCATTTGTAGTACCTTTGAAGGTTCAAGAGGGACGGCATTTTGCTGATGTCCTGGATTTTCCTCCTTGGACCAATCCTACAATTGGTCAGGGTGTGTACCAAACTTTGCACTGCCTAGCTGCGACAACAATGGATGGGAAAAAAATAAAGAGCTTGTAGATTTTGTAAAGCTTGAAAACGTGGATTGGCCATCCTCGGATTACGACTTTCTTCAAGGACCTGATGTTTGCGAGGAAAGCTGTATTCAACATTGCCCAGATGATTGCTTGTGTGTTGCAGCCGTTTATGACGATAAAGGCAAGACATGTATGAAGAAGCAGTATCCTCTGTCCAGTGGAAGACAAAGCCCAAATATTACTAGAATAACTCTCATCAAGGTACCTAAAGATCATGGTTCAGATAAGAAAGACCAGTCTCTGGTAGTTATCTTGGCACTACTCCTTGGTAGCTCTGTATTTCTCAATATCCTTTTCTTCTTAGCTAGTTCTGGCCATTATCTACTTGTACCGTAAAAAGCTAAATTTGCCACGGAATATTGATAGAACACTTGCAACAAATGTGAGAAACTATACATATAAAGAACTCAAAGAAGCAACTAGGGGCTTCAAGCAAATATTGGGTAGAGGTGCTTTTGGAACAGTTTATAAAGGGGTACTTGCGTCAGATTCTAAAAGATTTGTTGCAGTCAAGAAATTAGATAAAATGGTAGAAGAAGGTGAGAAGGAATTCAAAACAGAAGTGAGTGTGATTGGTCAGACTCATCACAAGAATTTAGTTCAGTTGCGTGGTTATTGTGATGAGGGGCAACACCGACTTCTGGTATATGAATATATGAGTAATGGCTCTCTAGCCACCTTTCTCTTTGGGATATCAAGGCCTCATTGGGACCAAAGAGTGCAGATAGCTTTTGGAATATCAAGAGGCCTAATGTACTTGCATGAAGAGTGCAGCACTCAGATCATACATTGTGACATAAAGCCTCAAAACATACTCTTAGATGAGTGCTTTACTCCAAGGATTGCTGATTTTGGATTAGCAAAGCTTTTATTAGCAGAGCAAACTCGAGCAGCTCGGACAGGAATAAGAGGAACAATTGGGTACTTTGCACCTGAATGGTTTAGGAAAGGATCCATTTCGGTTAAGGCTGATGTTTATAGTTTTGGTGTGATGTAACTTGAGATCATTTGTTGCAAGTCCAGTGTCACATTTGCATTGGGAGAAGAGGAAGCATTGATAGATTGGGCTTATGAATGCTACAAAGATAAAAGATTAGAAAAGTTGATAGAAAATGATGAGGAGGCAAAGAATGACATGAAGAGGTTAGAAAGACTTGTGATTGTGGCGATTTGGTGTATTCATGAAGATCCTTCACAGAGACCCTCCATGATAAAGGTCACACAAATGCTTGAGGGAGTTATTGAAGTTTCTGTACCCCCACACCCTTCATTGTATACTTCCTTGTCTTCAAAAAAATAGTTCACCTTGACATTGGACAATAAATTCGAATATAATCTTTTTCATTTCCATACAATAGTGTAGTAATTATCAACTCTTGTTAGATCCACCCATCAACTTGTATGCCACATGCTAATGTTGTTTGTTCCATTAAATGTTTCTACCTCAACTTTGGAATTAGAGGCCATAGTCTTAACTATCAAAGGTTTTGTAGATGGCTCACATGACATCTATTAGGTTAGTGTTGGCATGTTCATGACAATGTAATGCTTCTTTGAATTGTAAAACTTCAAGTGAAAGACAATGTACAAGAGTCACTAGGTGTTTTTCTTTCCCATTTTTGGTTAATCGCTAAGTTTTTTACATTGTCGACAAATCATTATGTTATTTATTTATTTTTTTTGCTCTTTATATTATATTGTGATTTGTTGTTGTGCCTTGTTAACAGGGAATCCAATGTCTTTCATAAGTGGTTAATTTAATAAGTTTAGCTTAATTTTGTTAAAATTGAACAACAAGCTCTAAACATACTTCTCAACATTTTCTTCCCAACAATCAGATCTACGAATCAATCAAAAAAAAAAAAATTTCCAAGAGAACAGATTCTGTAATGTTGAATTTATTTAACCATGTGTTGGGTTTATTCCGTACCAAATTTTCTTGTAATTCAGCAATTAAAAACCCTGTATTGAGGTGGGAATCATTGTAAGGGTTGTGTGTGAGAGATTGTGAAGAATTCAAGTGTGTGTGCAATCAAGAGCATTCTCGCGACTGGAACTTGCAAATGTCTCGTGACTGATGACTCACCAAAGTGCCACACGTGTGAAGCATGCAGTGTTAGGATTAGTGCCTTTAAATCCTATTGTATGATGCTATGTATGATATTATGTATGACATTATGTATGACACGATGTAGAACTTAATATTGTGATTAATAAAATTGTTTTATTATTATCTGAAATAATGGTAACATGAATATTCGGACATTATTATATAGTCCATGAGATGCATAGTATGTGATTTATGTGAAAGTCACAGAAGATATAAATCACAAGTTCTTTGTAAACTCAGAATTTTAGTTCGTGGTCAGTAATGAAATTGGGCATTTCATCTGCGAAGACTATAACATATTAACTAAGATTATTTGTCTTGATCATGGAAGTGGTGACTTCTAGTTGATATATTGATATGTTTAAGAGTTAAGACATATTGAACTGAACCACTATGAGATTTATTATTCTTCTAATGACTGTCAAATGAATAATAAATCTCACGACTTATATTTACATGAACTCTTAATCCTGAGAGAATAATGGACCTGATCATGAAGTGTATGTTGTTTCGATATATCAGGAGTGAGATCTAAAGTTATGATCAAAATTTCAGTATGTTGGGCAGCCACATTTAGTGTTGATGGAACATATATTTTCAAGATGGAATTCATAGTCTCTTAACAGAGATACAAAATATTCTTTTGATATAAGTTTAATGGGTTTGTTATTCAAAATGTTAGGCCTAATTACTTTAGTAAATAGTTACTAAAGTATATATTTATGAAATTGGATTTCATAAATATATGATAAATAACTTAAATGATTAAACTGGGTACTCAAGGATTAAGATGTAGTAATCTACAAAGTAGCAGTCTTCATTAATGACTTTGTATTACTATAAATATTTTATGAAAGGGCTGCATATACAATAAAGTCTTGGGACATAATTTATTAATAAGGCCTAGAGTTCAATTATATTTATATAGTAGTTTTAAATATAATTAATGGTAACTTTAGACTTATCAAGAGTTGACAGAAAAGCCCAAGGCCCATTGGAGCTAGTGCCTTATTTGTTCCCTTTTGGTCCCACTCCAAGCCATATATTAAAGCCCAATTGGAAAGACCCAAAAGGCTGGCCCAATTAGATAATCAGTTATATTGAGAGAAACATACAGAATTTTGTAAGAACAAGTTCATAAAATAGTATGTATGTGAGTGTTGGATACTCTCTCATTCTCTCTTGAACAAATTCATATAACGGATTGAGAGACCACACTTCTTGGGTATTAATGGAATTGGAGTGAAGATTAAAAGTGTTCCCAAGAACTTCTAATCTTTATTTTGAAATTCACCATACCAAGGTACACTCTCTTGTTCTTATATTCTGAAATTTACATAGAACATGTTATCAATTGCAAATAAAGTAGATTCGTTAATCTTTCTCTGCGTATGTTTTGTATGCGATATAAACATGCATATTTCCATCATGCAGGAAGTTAAAGGGTCACGACAGCTAGAGCACTATAGGACAAAAAATACAGTCTGGACCTTTTAGTTATCTGGCGACTGGAACTTGCGACTCATCCCAGTCGCGAGTCACTCGCCAAAACCCCCTGTTTTGCAAAAAAATGCATTTTCACATTCCATCTTATACCCTACTATAAATACCCTTATACCCACGAAATGTAGAGAGCTTCTAGAGAGAATTTTGAGAGAAAAACCCTAAAGAACAACAAAATTGATTTATCCACAATTTTATTCTTTTGATTCTCCAAATTCCTCTACTTTTACCCTCTCCATTGACATACCTTTGGGAGGATCTTAAGCCAAATTCTTATTTCATCATACCCATATCAGTGAGAAGGTTATTTGGTGCATGGGAAGCAGTTCAGAGAAGACAAATTCATTTGATTGATGCAATGGGCTTATTGTGGGATTTGGAAAGCTAGAGAAGACACGGTTAGGCTTAACCTTGTTAGAGCAAGAAACTTGGAGGACTTAGGTGCATTGGGCAGATTAAGCTTGGAGGGTTCATTGCATTTCGTGTATCCCAACTGATTTTCTTGTGGATCATTTTACTGTTTGGAGGGTAGTGGAGAGGTTTTTCGTTAAGTTCTTCGGTTTCCTCTTCGATAACACGTGCCGGTATTATTTTTGTGTTTGCATCTCTCTTCCCTACTCTTTACCTTTTAATTGTTGCTGTGTTATGTGATTAATTATGGTTTAGAATGTTTTACCAATTTGGGTATAGATTATATTCATTATTCTGCATGTACATTGTTTGTATATAAGCTTGTGTTGGTATTTTTAAAATTGGAGGTCTAAACATTCACTAGTGTTTTACATATCAAGTGAACTTTTAGATTCAAATGCCTAGATAGAGAGCCTTGACTCTAATACCAGTTTGCTGCACAAAAGAGCCTTTTGATAGCATTCTTGCACAAGATTGATTGTTTATATTTATTGGGACTAGAGAAAGATAGGAATGAAAAAAATAAACACAATTCCACGCAAGTGAGAACCAAGGACTTATGTGGTTTAGCCTTTTAGGCCTACTTCCATGGGTGACTACGAGAAGAAAATTGCACTAATAATTACAAAGGATACAATGATAGCACAAAGGCACTCTCAAAATTTTAAACCTCAAATACACCAAAAAATACAACAAACCAAAAAAAAAAAAAAGTCTTTCAAAAATCACAAAGAATAGTAAAATTTACACTCTAATTGCCGCCACGTACTTTTAACAAAACTGCACAGAAAAGTATCCCTTGACAAGTTGACCAATTTTTCGTAGAAAATTTCATAGCACGCACTCACCCACTTGACTAGGCCACCATAACACAAAAATAAAAGCCTTGGTTGGGTGTGAAAATTTTTCAGTATAAAAGTCTTATGCCTAACTAAAATTGGCAATTTTGTGGTGCTGTGCTGCAGAGAACTCAAAAGACCGAAACTGCTAACAATTATGGACTAACTGATTCATTCATAGGCCACATACTAATTCATGTATAAAGTCAATGAACCGTGTGGAATTGACATGAACTCATGATTCTAGAACTCAGCTAAAATGAATAAGTCTAGCTTTCTGCAGTTTTGCTCATCAGCATAGTAAATGCCAATAAGTCGTATATGACAATACATTGGGTGAGGCTTCCTTAAATGCTTACGTGTATTGGACGGAACACCTGGTCAACATGTTGTCATTTTAGGATACATGTCTTATTCGTGTCGCCTCTAGTACACAAGAGCACTTGAATGGAAGCCAGACACCAATACATCAAGGGTTAATTAATTGCACTTTCCCTGTAATCAACTAATAATGGGATATTCTTCAATACTCCCTAAACTTTAAAACTAAGCAACGATTCTTTGATTCATTGGCAATATGCATATTACCCTGTGGTTACTGAATTTTGTTAACTTCGAAAAATTTTAAGAATTTTTTAATTTTCTTATCAAAAATAGTGTTCAACTTTAAAAATATATATATCATGTATACCTTAAAAGGGGGAAAAAGTATGCCCCCCTCTCTCTCTCTCTCTCTCTTCATTGCCCATGGGAATGGGTTGTGGGTGGCACAAGATGGTATGGGGGTTTCGATGGGGAAAGAGTCTTTGAAGCATGGTCAAATTGTCGGTCAATTCATTGAGGGCAGAAAAGTTTATGGTTAGTGGATCTAATGGTAGTGACAAAGTTTATGGTTAGCTCTAAATAAAGAATTTTTACAAATTACAGGAGATTTTTTGCTTTCATGAAAGGATGATTTTTAGGATTGTTGTCATATTTATTTTGATTATTCTTCCTCTTCAGGAATTAAGATGATGATTCTAATATTTTTTAGTTATTCTCTCTTTAAATTAAGAAATTGGTGTTCATGCTTTTCTTGCCCTATAAAAATAACAATTTAGGTACTTGATCTAGCTCCCGATAATCCTTGATTATTTTTTTACCTTATCTAATCTTTATGGACAAATTGGTCTTTTAATATAAATGATGGGTTTATTGGAGATTTTAATATGCACAATGGGTAGGGCAGGGTCGTGTTTGTGCCCAACCCGGACTTGACTCGACATCATCGGGTGGGGGAGATTTTAACATGCAACCGACCTGAATGAAGTTTCGGATCAATTGGGTTGGGTTGTATTGGTTTTGAGTGCATATCAATTGGTTTTGGGTTTGCTGATCTTGTCGGATTTTGATAGAAATCTAGCCGGATGTAACGAGATCGGACTAATATTCCTTCAGATCTATGGAGATCTAGTTGGATCTGTCGAGATTTAGCCTAAATCACCTAATATCGGCGGAGTTAAAGTTGGACTTACCGGAGTTTTGGCCAAAACTTGCAATTTCTAATAGGGAAAGAACAAGTCTTTGGGCAAGTCGGGATCGTCGGTTTCTCAAATAGCCTAACCGCCTCTTGAACTAACAACATCGGGTCCTGGCGCCAGCAACCCACGGCCGACCAAACCATTGCTTGGATCGAGCAGTTATCGGGTGTAGATCGTCAGGTCCAAGCAGGTGGTGGACAGTCCTAATTGTTAATCATGACCTCTCCCAAACCCTGTGGACTTGAAAGCTTTATGCACTGAGTATGATTTTTTTTTTTTTTAAAATCTATTCTTGAATTCTAAGATATGGTATAATATGAATACATTGATTACACTCACTTAAAGTAAATAAATAATTAAGTACCCATCCTAATTTTCAATTCAAAATATAAATTGGTGGATTAAGATTCTCTCGCTTGAAATGTATAAATTTATTAATTCTAATTAAATATTACAAATTTAAGACAAATACTTTAAGTTGTTTTTTTAAATCACACTGGGTACATGTTTAGTGCGGATGTTTCTACTAGTTGACGTATTCATACTTTCTAGACGCTAGTCTTTTTAATTAGTTAGACGTTTTCCAAAAGAATTTGATGTTAGTCTATTAAAAAATATCTTGACCATGAAAAATGACCGTGGTTCTTAGAAGTTTCAGTCACAAGACTTGAACAACTGCTTAGAAAGTCAAACTTAAAACCCATTAAACGTTTTCTTCTATATAAAGATTGCCATGGGTTCTTTCTAACTCATAAACCGATAAGCCATAACTATTGCAATGGCTAATTCAACACTTCCTCATTTTTGTTCTCTCTTGCTTCTACTTCTGCTTCTTCCTTTCCTTCCCACTGTTTTCACCTACACCAAAGATGACTGTAACATAAGGCTGGACTCACCTTTAATTGCACAGCAAGGAACTGGTCCATGGAAGTCGCGTTTAGGTGAATTCGCCTTTGGATTTTATCCTATTCAAAGCGATAAGACTCTGAATCAATTCTTGTTTGCAGTTTGGTTTGATAAAATAAAAGACAAAACCATAGTTTGGTCTGCAAATGGCAATAATCCAGCACCACAAGGTTCTGCACTGAAGCTATCTAGCAACAAAGAGTTTGTTCTCAATGACCCTCTAGGCAAAGAGTTGTGGAAGCCTCAAAGGAATGGTTCAAAATCCAGTTGCTTTGTTATGCTAGATAATGGGAACTTGGTGATTTTAGATGAGCAATATAATCCAATGTGGGAGAGCTTCAAAGAGCCTACTGATACAATTTTGCCAGGCCAAACACTGTACAAGAATACCACACTCAGGTCTCGCCGATCTGACACAAATTATTCTAAAGGCCGCTTCCAGCTTGCTTTTCAGTTTGATGGAAATCTGGTGCTTTATTCTCTATCTATGCCATCTGAAATCCTTGGGAAAGCTTATTTTTCTAGCTGGACAGTAAACTTGGCAACACAGTTGAACTTCACTGAGGCCGGATACATGTTCGTCCAAAGCGCAACATTAACCAATTGGTTCGACGTTTTCAAGAAAAATCCTGGCTCAAATGAAACCTTCTACCACATGGCTAGAATTGATCATGATGGAGTCTTCAGACTATACAAACACCTCAGAAAGGAGGACACTAGTCCTGCATTATGGACTGAAGTAAATGGCATTCCTGATAATATTTGTGATGCATTTGTTAATTATGCTAATGGTGGTGGGTTCTGCGGACCCAACAGCATTTGTACTAAAAAAAGTGGTTCTAGTCATGCATCTTGCTCTTGTCCTGCTGGATTTTCGGCCTTGGACCAATCGGACTATTGGACAGGCTGCAAACCAAATTTCACACTATCTAACTGCCACAATGGACGGGAAGCAAATAAAGAGTTTGAAATTGTAAAGCTAACAAACACAGACTGGCCGGTCTCAGATAACAACTTTCTTAAAGGATCTGCAGTTGATGAGGCAACGTGTAGACAGCTATGCCTCGATGATTGCTTGTGTGTTGTGGCAGTTTACGATGATAAAGATAAATCTTGCTGGAAGACGAAGTATCCTCTGTCTAATGGAAGAAAGAACACAAATATTACAAGAATAGCTCTCATCAAAGTACCTAAAGGTCATGGTTCAGATATGAAAGGCAAGTCAGATAAGAAAGGTGAGCCAATGGTAGTTATCTTGGCAGTACTACTTAGCAGCTCTGCATTCCTCAATATCCTTTTCTTCTTAGCTAGTTTCGTGGCTAGTTTCTACATCTACCATAAAAAGGTGAATATGCCATGGAATATTGACAGCACACTCGCAATAAATGTGAGAAGCTATACATATAAAGAGCTCGAACAAGCAACCATGGGCTTCAAGCAAATATTGGGTAAAGGTGCTTTTGGAACTGTTTATAAAGGTGTCCTTGCATCAGATTCTAAAATATTTGTTGCAGTCAAGAAGTTAGAAAAGGTAGTAGAAGAAGGTGAGAAGGAATTCAAAACTGAAGTGAATGTTATCGGTCAGACTCATCACAAGAATTTAGTCCGTTTGCTTGGCTACTGTGATGAGGGACAGCACCGGCTTCTGGTTTATGAGTACATGAGTAATGGCTCTCTAGCTAGTTTTCTCTTTGGGATATCTAAGCCTCATTGGAACCAAAGAGTGAAAATTGCTTCTGGAATAGCAAAAGGCCTAATGTATTTACATGAAGAGTGCAGCACCCAGATTATTCATTGTGACATAAAGCCTCAAAACATACTTCTAGATGAGTACTTTACCCCAAGGATTGCTGATTTTGGATTAGCAAAGCTTTTGTTGACGGAGCAAAGTCGAGCAGCTCTTTCAGCAATAAGAGGGACAATTGGGTACTTTGCACCTGAATGGTTTACCCAAGCATCCATTTCAGTTAAGGTTGATGTGTTCAGTTTTGGGGTGATGTTACTTGAGATCATTTGTTGCAAGTCCTGCATTGCCTTTGCAAGGGAAGAAGAAGAGGCATTTATAGTTTGGGCTTATGTATGCTACAAAGATAAAAGATTAGATAAGCTGATAGAAAACGATGAGGAGGCAAGGAATGACATGAAGAGGCTAGAGAGGCTTGTGATTGTGGCACTCTGGTGTATTCAAGGAGATCCTTCACTAAGACCCTCAATGAAGAAGGTCACACAAATGCTTGAAGGAGTAATTGAAGTTTCTGTACCCCCAAGTCCTCCATTGTATACTTCCTCTTCGTCTTCAAAAAGTAGTTCATTTTTTGATTTTTCATTGTCCTCAGTTTCTGTGCCCCATTTATGATGGATGAGAATGGGTAACTTTGTACATACGACTGAGTATTTAGCAATCCCTATTCTTTTTTTTCCTTTTAGAATGAAACGACAGTAGTGCCACACCTATTTTTGTTTATATTATGCTATCAGAGTCAGGATGATTAGCAGTTGGTTTCCTTCATGCATTTATCTTTTGCACTGTGGTTTGTTCTTTGCAATAAGGTTCATATTTCAATCTAAGTTTTTTATTTTTTTATTTTTCTTATCATGGGTTTGTTAAATTGTTCTTGCTGTGATTTTTGTGGGATTAAATTATACTTGTGTGTGGGTTGATTTGGATTTGTAACTTTGAGAATTGTGACCCAAGGGGGTCGAGATTCATTTATAATTGGCGTAAATGCACTTTTACTCCCTAAATTTTAACTTTTTTTCATTTTTGTCTCTACATTTTATTTTTATCATTTTTAGTTCCTAGACCAATTTAACACCCTTTATTTAAGTCATTGAAGCACCATTCCGTCACCAAACTAACAGAAAAGCTAATATGGCTGACGGAACAATTAAAAAATCATTATTTAGCATTTTTAAATGTCACGTCAGCATTTAAATTAATAAAAAAAAGCCAGCTCGGAAAATTTAAACTAAAAAATAAAATAAATTTAAAAAAAAAAACCTTAAATCTAATTTTATTTTTTAAAAAATTTATGCAGAAAAAACAAAAAAAAAAATAAATTAAAAAAAAAAAAAACCTTAAATATTATGCTAATCTGAATAATCCAAGAAAGCTCATCACTGATCAGTGACAAAGTCTTTATTACATTGTCTCTTAGTCTCAACCACGCTCAAGCTTCTTTCTATCTCCTCCAAATCCATATCCAATTCTCTTAGAAAATCTAGCTCTATATCACCCTATTCATTTACTCACTTAGAAACCCATCTCTATAATCCCACAAGCTCTCCTATCTCTGCAAACCCATCTGGGTCTCCTCTAAACCAATTCAATTCTATAAATCCAACAAAAACTCCAGATGGGTATTTGTTTTCTCACCATTTTGATCGAAATTTCAGTTCTTTCAACTCCAAGATTGGTTTTTGTAAGGTTTCTTCATCTGGGTATTGGCTAAATTGTGCAAATTTAAGGACTTGTGAAAGAAATGGAAGTGGGGTTTTAAGGGGTTAGGGTTTTGTGAGTGGATTGAGGAGTTTCAGTAGTGAATCGGACAGGGATCCATGGAGTATGATGTTGTTATTGTTGGGGCAGGACCGACAGGGTTATCAGTGACGATAAGGTTGAAGCAAATGTGCATTGAAAAGGGGGTTGATTTATCAGTGTGTGTTGTTAAGAAAGGTGCTGAAGTGAGTATGTTTCTCATATCATGGTTCCCACATCCAAAGATCCAACGGTCTGACCGATCTTCATTTTCTCGAATCAAGATCTCTCTCTTTCAGCTTTTTCTTTGGGATCTGGCTTTGATCTGGATTTAGAGAATGAGATGGTCTGATTGGTGGCAATGGTGGTAATTGGTGGTCTGATCGTTTTCTCTTGTTCTGGATTTATTTGGTTGGGTTTGACTTGCTCTTAATTGATGGTGGTGGTGGGTTTAATCGTGAGAACGTGAAGTTTGCTTGGCTCTCTTAATCAACTTGCTCTTATTTTGGGTTTGACCTGCACTGTTGGTTTATTTTATTTATTTCTTTGTTTTTCTGGACTTGATGGAGATTAGATTTGGTTGCTGGATTTAGATTTGGGGTTTGTAATAATAATAATAATAATAATAATAAATTTAAGGTTTGTAAAATAATGATTTTTTTAATTGATTCGTCAGCCATATCAGTTTTTCCGTTAGTTTGGTGATAAAATGGTGCTTCAAGGACTTAAATGAAGGGCGTTAATTGGTTTAGGGACTAAAAATTGTAAAAATAAAATATAGGGACTAAAATAGAAAAATGTCAAAATGTAGGGACTAAAAGTGCATTTACACTTTTATAATTATTCCTTGAGCAAATCACTTCAAACATGTTCAAATTTAAATATGAAACAGGAAATGAAAAAACCTACGTCAATCATGTTTTCCAACTAACTCTGAATTCTAACAGAGGAAAGGAAATGAAACATGCTAGTCAAGCATATTTGATTTCTCAAAAAGAAAAATATTCAAATCATATGTGTCATACTTGTCCCTTTGGTATCTCAAAATTTTTGGTAGCACAACCAATTGTATTACTTTTTTAGGGGAGAAAAAAAAAGTTAGACAAAAAGCAAAAAGCTAAACTTAAATTACCAAAAGAAAAAAGCACTATTTTTGAAATTCAAATTCTAAAACCCTAAAAATATAGGAATTCAATCTTAAATCTAGTAGGAAACTAAAAGGAGGCTAAAATTAAGGGATAAAGTGCCAAAAAAACCAATTAAAAAAAAAAAAAAAGAGAGAGAGAAAAAGGAAGAGTGTATTTTTGTGCAGTATGCCATATCAAATTAACAGAGATTCCAGAGAAATTTAAATATGTCAATTATTCAGACATCTCTAAACAATACTAACACAGAGAAAGAAGAAACTGAATAAAAAGGATGAGGAACTTTTTGTCTGAGGTGGTGTATGTTTAACAGAACACCCTTCCAAATCTGTTTCGACAAGAAATGGTCACCAAAGTAAGCAGGCTACACGAGTAAACTCTGGTTTTCATGGGGTCTTGGAACAGAGAGTTTCTTTGCTACCCCCACTAGTAGCCCTCAGATATCAAAACCCGTTAGTGAAGGAAATAATGCTCAGCCTTTTGGCAAAGCCAAAGATCACAGATACCGAGCCAGCTTCTCAACCTGGTGGATGGGCAAGTTTTTAAAAGCCTTCTGGGAAGCTATAATGGTGGTATTCTGTGAGAAGATTTAGAAACAGGCTTTTGAGCTTGATTTGTGTTCTCTGGGTGCTTGTGTTTTTAGAGCTCTAATGTGGAAACATTTGCACATGTTATTCTAGACTAAGTAGTAAGTCCAGATTACAAGTTTATACTTTAATGCATTCCTCAATCTTTCTTTAAAGTTCTATCAATTTTTTTGGCACTAGTTGTCATGGCACTTAGCAGACCGGGGGTTTAATCTCATTATCATGGACCTGTTCAAGCCCCCTTAATTCAATACATTATGTACCTTATCACCTAACTTAAACTCGATGACGACTCAATTGTGATGTAAACTAGAAACTACCATATACGAGCAAAGAAACTTGATTCGGTCAAGTATGGTCTGCTCGTACTATTATGAATCCTAGTTAATTATGGAGTTAGTAATTTAGTGGTTAGACTTTGATGCGATGAGAAGTATCTTCTGCTTAAGCAATGTGTCGCAGATAGAGTCTGGAAATTAGTTTCTCCAAAAAATTGGTAGTAAAGTTGTCTATAAATTGCTTCTCCAGAACCTATCTATATATATCTAAAAGCTGAAGCATAGCAATTATTATTGCTACATTTCTGTTGAGCCACATCATCGGCCACGTCACTATTTTTTTTGGCTTACAAACTCTATTAGTTTTCCATTCCAAAATTAATTTTTTTGTGGCCAATATGATGCACTACACTCCACCATAAACTCTATTGTCTATATTCAAAGTTCCTTTCAACATTAAATTTTAGTTTTAATGTGAATAGCATGGGATACATGGTGGTCTTTTGCACTACCACCATAAGTGAACTAAATTTTATTTAAAAAGAAAAAAAGAAAAGGTAATACTACTATGAAACATATTATTTCTTCTTAAAAGAGAAAATGGTTATAATAACTATTCATCTATTACTATTTTTTTCATTTTCAAAGAGTCAGTCAAACTTTAATTTTGGTTTCCTATTTATTTGTAATTTTTAAACTTTTATAAAACATTTACTTGTATGTTGTAACAGTTGATTCCGTTGTGTATATGAAAAGATAGTGATCATTTCGTCTCCTCCAATCATTTCCTTAGTTATTTAATATTATACCAAAACATTTTCTTTGCTATATGGAGTATAAAACAAACAATACCATTCTGGTGTGGTGACATTGCAGGTGATGCCTTCAACTGCGAGAGAGCACAATGTTTGGTGGCTTCAATGGTGACAATGCCAACCTGGAGAAGGATGCCCCAAGTGCTGAAGAGAGCCTTGCAATAGTAGGATGCCGATGTCAAGGGAGATGGGATTTCTTTTTATATTAACATATTCATTCGTTACGTAGATTTCAAGCTTGATGAGAGCTATACACTGAGTAGGATCTCCATTTCCACTGGTAGTCGTTTCCACCAAAAGGTAATATCTCTAATTTGTATAATACCTCTATTATATTTTGTTAGTAGTATTCAAATTGGGACCATGTTTGACATGAGCAATAATTTATATCTTTTTTCCCCCTTTTATTCTATATTTTATTTGTTACCATAAGTTGAACAATTGTTTTTTGTTTCTTTGTTTCTTTTTTGAATTTTGTATTGCAATAAGAAATTAGAAATATAAGTCAAACAAAAAAAATTATTTTTCAGCATATGTTTTTTCATATTTTAGGGCACTTTTTTTTTTTTTATGACATGTCCAAATAAACAAAGTAAAACTCAATTGTCTTCCTTCTTTCTTTACAGTTTCTTCGGTCTTGGCGATCATGCTTTTTTTTCTTTTTTCTTTTTTCCTTTTTCTGTTTCGTATATTATAACTTTTGTAATGCTTGATGCTTCTAAATTTTTCATGTTGGATTTGATATGCCATATATGATGTGAATGATATGTTAATTGGCTTGAAATAATCCAAGATACACACTACCTGGCTATAGCTAATAATTAGCACATTCAATGGTTTGATGTTCAATCAAACTACCCTCAGTGAGTATGTCACTCCCACAAGTAGTCTTACTTTTACTTATAAAAGAAAAAACAAAATAGTTTAGTCTTACATTTTTTTTTTTTAGTGTTTTACAAATATCTTTCCAAATGCTAATGTGGATGCTTATCTCTAATGACATGGTAGGTGATGAGCTATGATTAACATACCAATAACGTGATGGCAGTGGGGCTTCAATGTGATTGAAGTTGGATGTATGTAGGTTCTAAGAATGGCATAGTAAAGATTCGGGATTTGAGGTAAATATTTTTTTTTCCCAACATATATAAGGTAGATTTGTTATTATTTAATTATTATATTATGCCGTTATTGTTTAATATTATTTAGAGTTACTCTTTTATATATATATATATATAAAATCTGAAGCATGACATTTGTTATTGCTACACTCCCATTGAGCCACCTCATCTGTCACATTATTATTTTTTACCTTTAATTTTTTTGACAATATTAAATATATATAAATATATTGGTTTTACAAATTCATCTTAGGTGGTTTTAACTTTACATATTCATCTACTTTAATTATGATGTTATAAATAAATAATAAATCAATAAAAAATCGAAACAAAATTTTTTTTCTATACATATTCATCTTGAGCAGTTTTAACTTTACATATAATTTTGCATTTACATGTTCATTTACTTTAATTTCGTTGTTTATAACTGAAAAATAAAATCAATGAAGAATAAATAAAAAAAAATTCTAAAAAATGGCATTCACAAGTCTTGCTTAACATTTGATGGTAGAAAAGATATAACCTGACAACACTACCCCATAGGAGGAATCCAAATCAAGCATGTTATAGATCTCCTGCTAGAGGTTTATACTCAATGGTGTTTGTTATTGACCTAATTTGGAGAAAAATCATATTATAATATGTCCTATTTTATGTTGTTTTCAGGTTTTAGTTTATTTGGAAAATGATAATCTGGACAATATGATGAAGAATAGTTTGTGCAGTTGAAGAAGATGGGCTTTGTGTAGTTTCCTTTCACTATTTGTAAATATTTTGTTTAACAAATTAGTAGCAAATTGTTGTCTTTTTTATAGGATGTTCCTAAATATTTGAGTAACTATTTTAAGCGTTTACGAATATCTGATATTACTCTTCATCTTCCATATCTCATTAGTATATTTTTGAAGATTTTTAAGAAAACAAATTCAAATATTGGATTAGATTATGACAATATTTACACAATATTTCTTCTTCTTTTTGTAAAAAATTTTCCTTACTTTTTTCCCTTTTGGATTTGTGCTCTTGGTTTATTGATTTATTTACTTATTTTTATATTATTAAGGAAAAAGAGTTAAAATCATCATTTACAAAGCTACAACTAGCACTTTTGCTTAGAATCAGCCATCTATTTCTATTGCGTAACTTATTAAAAAATTTTAATGCGTTGGATATTGAGAAGGAGTTTGATATGTTTCACATTTGATATGTTTTACATATTGAGAAGGAGTTTGATTATGATGTGATTTTTATTTTTCTCTTTCTTTTTTATTTTAAATTATAGTTTTGTTGAGTTTTATTAATTTTTTTAGATATATTTTTTGGTGTATAGGGTAGAAAAAATTGGGAGAAAGTTTGTTTAAAACTAAAAGAATAATTTTAAAATTTTATATACTTTTTAATGATACACAAAATGTTATAGAAAAGTTTTATTAAAAATTGAATATTTTCGCTAACTTACCTTTTGAATTCTTGAGAAAAATTATATTGTTTTCATTTGATACAACAAAATTTATATATATTACTTTTGTGATTTTTCCTATAGTATAGTTATAAAATACATTATTCTTTATTAAATTAGTCCTAATCGTAAAAATTAACTAAATAAGAGCACCCTAAAAAAATCATCTCGCGCAACGCGCGGGACTGCGACTAGTATATTACTAAAAACTAAAACGTAGTATTTATTGTTGTCACGCTTCTGTTGAGCCACATCAGCAGTCATGTTATTAATTTATTTTTTATATTTTCTTTTCTCTATTTAAACTTTTCTCAAACTTATTTTCAAAAAAAAAAAAAAAAAAACTCTTCTTCTCCCTATTAGTTTACAAACATACTGTTACACTTCTTCCAACATTTTTCTTTCCTTTTTGCCTCTTTATCTCCCCACTACTTTACCTTTATACTTCCTCATTTTTATATTTTGACTCTTTTTCTACCCATTTATTTTGTATAAATTTGATATCATGTTCCCATTCAATTCATATTTTTCCTACACAAAACTGTAAGTACTCTCTCTCTCTCTCTCTCTCTCTCTCTCTCTCTCTCTCTCTCTCTCGGTGAATTTTTGTTCTTTCTTATAACTCTAATTAAGGTTGATGGATTTTTTTTTTTTTTTTAAATATGTGTTTTGGTATTGTGTGTGTGTGTGTGTGTGTGTTTTTTTTTTTTTTTAATATCCCATCATAAAATCTTCTCTTTCTCTTTTATAGTTTTGGTTGAATTTTAGTTTGGGTTAATACTTAGTTTTTTTGGAAATAGGAATTTGAATATGCCTACCAATTATTATAAAGCCTATTATTACAAATCATTATAAAGCTTATTATTTATTCCTTTAGTTTCATTTTAATTTTGGCTAAGTTAACATTGTAATTTTGTAATGAGTTTTGATTATTATGATAATTTCTTTATTCCTTAAGAGATGAAAATTTTGAATAATAAATTTGAAATTTATAAAATTTAGTTGTATATTAAGTAAATATAATACACTATAATAGAAGTTAGAAGAATATGGTTCACCTTAAAAAAATATTAATCAAACATTAAAAAAATAATCAATGGCAGCCATAAGAGATGCCCGATTTGCAAATAGTTCTAGTTCACCAGGCAAGGCAAGGTCTTCCTTATTATAAAAACTAGTCGCAGACCCACGTGTTGCGTGGGAATATATAAATATTTTATAATGGAGTATAATATATAAAAAGTAACGATTACTTCAAATATTATTTATTTTTTTAAAAGATTTCTACAAGCATTTTTTTTTATCTTTTTATATCTACAAAGTACAAATATATCATACTATTATATTTTGTATGTTTGATTAATATTTTTTAAGGTGCACTTTATTTTTTTTAACTTCTGTTATAGTGTGTTATATTTGATATACAACTAAACTTTATAAGTTTCAAATTTATTGTTCAAATTTCTCATCTCTTAAGGAATAATGAGATTATTATAATAATAATAATTTATCACAAAATTACAATGTTATCTTAACCAGAATTAAAATGAAACAAAAGGAATAAAATATAGACTTTATAGTAATTTATTACTCAAAATTGGTAGACATATTCAAATTCATAGCCATGTAAAATGTGTTTTGAAATAAACTAAAATTCCTATTTCCAAAAAAACTAAGTATTTGCCCAAATCAAAATTCAACCAAAGCTATAAAAGGGAGAAATAAGACATTGTAATGGGAAATAAAAAACAAAAAACAAAATACCAAAACACATATTTATAAATAAAATAAAATAAAATAAAACCATCAACCTTAATCAGAATTATAAGAAAGAAAATCGATCCACGAGAGAGAGAGAGAGAGAGAGAGAGAGAGAGAGAGAGAGAGAGAGTACTTACAATTATTTCGGGGGGAAATAAAGTTTGAATGGAAGAAATGATATTGAATTTATACAAAATAAAATGGAGAGAAAAATAGTCAAAATATAAGAAAGAGAAAATGATGAAGTTGTTTAAAGCTAGATACAAATGGAATTTTAAAAATATTTAGTTCTTTGAATTTCCTCACTCCTGAAATCCCAAACAATTTCTCAAAATATAAACAATGCTCAAAGTTGTTTGTAAACCAAATAGGCCAATTAAGGTCCAAAACAAAAATATTCCAGCCACAGCACGACAATCAACTAAAGCTGGTGTACTTTGAAGAATTAGAGTTTCATTTAAAAAAAAAAAAAAAAAAAAAAAAAAAAAAAACTAAGATAAAAAGATTTAAACTATTACACTCCAAGTTCCATACAACCAAAAAAAAAAAAAATTTAAGCTTCAAACTCTACTTTGTTTTCTCTTCCATTGTCCCACAATTTCTGGGACACCAAACAGTACAATTAAATAATAAACAAAAAATTATTAATATAAGGAAAGAGAAATCTAATATAGCCAATGTGTATTGAACCATATAAAAAGCAAATTATCAAGCATCACCCAAGAAAAACAATATTCCCCTTTCCTTCAAAAGGTTCTAAGAAAAAAAAAATAGTTACCAATTGATTGGTATAACCTTCAATATAATAAAAAGCTTCATGTGATTGCGAGGCTTGATTGTTGATATTTGTCGAGGAATTGACAAACAGAATAGAGATAAAAATGAAATTTAGTTCAACATATAAAACGATAGAAAAAGGAGAACAATAACGATTTATCTTTGATAAAAATGAATAAAACTCTTACTATAAAACAAAGAACAAAACAAAAACATCACATTGAAGTTAATTAATTAGGCAGAAAAACATTATGGCAAACATATTGAGAGTAATATTCTTGCAATTTAGAGAAGAGCAATTGTAGGGTCAGATTCTGCAGCCCAAGCCCAAGGAGATGTGGATTTGGAGCCCACTGAACCCAAAACAATAAATTTGTAGAGAGTGGG
The DNA here is from genome assembly GCA_019022515.1 of Quercus aquifolioides. Lineage (NCBI taxonomy): Eukaryota > Viridiplantae > Streptophyta > Magnoliopsida > Fagales > Fagaceae > Quercus > Quercus aquifolioides. Next base: position 6,907,196 of record CM032333.1, read on the forward strand.
TGAAAGAGCTAGGCTAATAATGAAAAATAACAGTATTAAACGGCACTGATGATAGGAAGATTCGAACTAATACGTGCTCGGACAGAGGTGAATGTCTCGTCCGAGGAGGTGATTTTCATTGATGGACTTAGGTTACAAATGTGGACTTAGGTTACAAATGTTAGAGCTACAGTGAAATAATATGCTCTTTTCTCTCTCAATTCTCGATCCCCCTATCAGGGACCTCTTTCTCTCTTATATAGTACTGCCTTTCTACATCTCCACCGTCCACCTGTTCATCATCTGGGCGCCCACTTGAGTGCATGTCCCATCACACTTCCCCTTTGGCCCTGTCTGAGTGGCGGTAGCTGAGGATGCACTGTTCAGGGGTCTTCTCCACATAAATGCGGCCAGGAGGGTAGGTGCAGTGCATTAAATGCGGTGGTTGAAGTCTGTCTCCTTGATATTTCTCTGTTCCTGTCACCTTCTTGTGTGTCCGAGGTCCCTTTTCTCCCTTGACACTTGTCAAACAGATCGCTTGACACGTGCCGGACAAAAACCCCGTCGGGTCCGAGGGTATCGGTCTCCTCGGACGTATAAGCATCTCCTCGGACAGTGCACGTGCTCATCTGCGGACATTCTCCTTTCACATGGGCCTCTGACTGCATCCTGGTCTCCTCGGACGAACAGTGGTTCTCGGATAGGGCCTTGGGCCCAATAAGTTGGGTTGGGCTTTTCTCCCCCACAATAGCCCCTCAAAATTGTAGTTTTTCCCCGCACCCGAGGAGAAAAAGTAGGATTTTGACTTGCCACGGAGCAAAAACTTGGAAACACGCACAACTGAGCTGGCACGTGTGTGATCGTGGGAGCAGGCGCTTCATTAATGCCGCTGCGGTTTCCTTATTCCCAAGGCGCTGCATTAACTGCACCAGGTGACGTTTCGTCCTTCGCATCCAACGGTGGTTGATTGATCCAATGGCTGTGGTTTTTCTTCATGGTTTGGGCGGGAGTGCCCCTGACCCTTCACTTGACCCCGTATAAAGCTTCAGAGGAAATCATTTCCTCCTCACTTTTCCCATCTTCAGACGCTCCAGCAAGAACAGACGCCTCACTCCGTCCAAATCTCTCCGTCCGAATCTCTCAGTCGCCGGTGCCAATCTTACTCAGAATCCTCACGAGTCCTCCTACGAGCCTGCCGTCGCTTCTCCGGTCTGGCCCTTGTAAGTCGTCGCCCACCGAATCTTTTAGTTTTCTCTTCGGCCAACCGTTTCACTTAAGTACCATGGGGAAACTCGAGTACATGATGGATAGCCCTGAGCAAATAGAGGCGTTTAGGACCGCGTACCGCATACCCCCTAACGTGGGCGTGAGGTATTGCCCCCCAGAAAAAATACTAACAGACCGGGAGACGGGAGAGGTGGTTATCCCCCTCATCGCCTTCAAAGAAGGGGGAATGACAATCCCTATGGGTCCCATCACCACTGCCTACCTTCGGAACCATAGACTTACTCCCTGGCAGTGCGCGCCCAACATGTTTAGGATCCTAGGAGCGATTGAGGACCTTGAGCGTCATTTGGGGTTGGGACTCACCTGGCTTGACGTGGTACATATGTACGAATGCCATAGCCAGCAAGACGCCGGGTACTACTTAAAATCCCGGTCGGATGTCGTCAGGCTCATTTCCTGCCTTCCCAAATCCAACAAAGGGATGAAAGACGACTATGTGATCGTCTCGGGCGCCTGGCGCAACGGCCCTGGTTGCCCAACCAAGCCTGGGAAGCCAGGTGTGACATGTAGATTTAGGCGTACTGACCATAGGCTTAGGGCTCCCGTCTTTTAACTGTCTTTGATTTCTCTTCGGTCTCTATTTCTGAGCTTCTAACCGTTTTTTTTTTCTTTTACTTGCAACAGATAAGAGACAAGTTTCTCCTCGGCTCAGCCTAACGAATGTTAATGCCCTCAACTACCTTTTAAGGTCGGAGATCTTCGTGAGCGAGGACGGGCAACTACGATTTGCTCCCCTTATTCTTGGATATACAGCGAAGTCAAAGGGTTTTCAGCCGGTCGGTAACGCAATCGTCCAGGGAGACCATCGCCTTGCGCGTATTGACGTCGGTAGGAAGGGCTTCTTGGCGCCAGACGATCTTGAGCCTGTACCCCGTCCAATTCCTCGGGCTGCACCTCCCCTTATCCAACCACTCCAGCAAGTTCCCCTCGGACAGGAGATTGAAGGTGAGGGGGCTGGCTCTTCTACTTCCTCGCTAGAAGAACAGATAGACGAATTTCAGTTTGAGGGAGAAGCTTCAAGGGTGAATCAGGTGGTAGAGATCTCAGACGCTGAGGAAGAGGCCTACGAGCAGTCAGGCGCCCAGCTTAATTTGTTAGCCACTCACTTAGAAGACTCCTCGGACGAAGATATGGATCTGAGGAACTTGATGAAGGGTAGAGGCAAAAAATCCGACCCGAAAGATGCCGGGACATCTAAGACACTGGTGACACTTCCTCCGGCGCCTACCCAAATCCCTGACCCAAGCTTGAAACCCATGCTAAAACTGCAGAAGAAGAGAACCCACACTGAGGTTGAGGAAAAACAGGTGCCACCAACCAAGGTGGCCAAGCAGCAAAAGGTGGCACAGGACAACCGAAGTCGCAGGGCTCCGTCTACTGAAAGCCGAGACGAGGGCACGGTGGCAGAGGTGCGCCGAGGAGGAGGGGGACCGCGGGTTTGGTCTCCAAAATTGGAGTTGGAGGGCGCTCCAATCCTCTGGGAGACCTCCCTCAGGAATTATGATGGAGGGAGGGCTGGCTACGTTGCTGAGGCCCTGCAGCAACCACTTCTCCTCCCTCATGACATGGAGTCCTTCAGGCGCTTCAACCAGGCGGAGCTCTTTCGATCCCTCAAGAGGGATTTAGCCATCGTAAGTAACCTCAATCCGATTAGCTGACTCACTGATTTTTGCCTCCCATTTTTTTGCGTTTGACCTTTAGAGTTTCCATCATGCAGGTCACTCAGCAGATTTACGTAGCCGAGGAGTGGGACAAGAAGAATCGCCTTGAAACCCAGGCGGCGTTCTGCTCCCAAAACGAGGCGGAGAAATCTCTGGGCCAACTGAAGGACGATTATACCCGTCTGTCCGGGGAGCTCGCGGAGATGACCAGCCAGAAGAAAAGCCTTGACGCTGGGATAAAGAATGTTGAAAAGCAGGTTGAGGACCAGCGTAAGTTGCTAAAGGCGGCAGAGGCCAATCTGAAGACCGAGAGGGAGCTGGTGAACGGGCTAAGGGATGAACTCCGAAGAGCCAAAGATAGCGTCCGATATGCCGAGGAGAAAGCCCAGTTGGCCCAGGAGGCGACCGAGGCTGAAAAGAAGACAGCTTACCAGCTGGGAGTAGAGACGGCCACGTCCCAGCTTCTAGAGCAGTTCGCCTCGGTCAGCCGAGATTACTGCAACGTAAGTTGGGGCAAAGCCCTGGATGCAGCTGGAGTCCCTGCCGACTCGGAGCTGAGGCTGCCTGGGAGCGTATACTATGATCCTGAGCCAACTTTGGTCAGCCATGCTCCTCCACTCACTCTTGGTGCAAGCAAGGAAACTGGTCAGCCAAGCGGCAAGGATAAGCCAACTGAACCAGCCCAAGAGAAAGGCCAAGGGTCAGGCGAAGAGAAAATTCCTTCTGAGCCCAAGGACCGAGCCCCTGACGCAACTGCTCGGATAGGCCAGGCTGCTGACCCCGTGCTTCCTTCAGCAAAAGAGTAGACGTATAGGGCTTTTACTTTTTGCACCTGTGCTTTTTTTGTTTTATCCGAAGAATTGTAAACCATATTTTTATTTATGAAATAGATTTTCACTTGTCTATGATGTTTTAAATACCTGCCTTACTAATTACTACTGTCACATGCAACTGTACATTGCACTTGTAACCAAATAATGCAAATGAATCTGCTTGATACATCATACTTATGGTGTAAGTAACCAAAATTAATATTGAAAAGGATAGGCCTAGCAAGAGTTAATGATGATTTGCATATCTTTTCAAGTTAAACATAAATTATTATTCCTCGGCTTCAAACTAAACACAACTAGGGGAAGCATTTATAAATTAGAAACAATTTAAACGCGATTAGGAGTTTTAGCACTAAGCCCCAGTGACACGGGCCGCGTGGGGGTATTGACTAACCTGTCGCTTGGTTCAAGGATTATAGAATTCGTATGTACTCGTGTTAACTAACCCTAGTCATCTGGTCCGAGGACTGCAGGCATGACTGGATTTAAGTTAAAACACGAACCGCATCAGTGTTGACTAACCCTAGTCATCTGGTCCGAGGACTACAGGCATGACTGGATTTAAGTTTAAACACTAGAACCGCAACTGAGTGCTAACTAACCCAAATCATCTGGTCCGAGGACTACAGGCATGATTGGATTTAAGTTTAAACACTATAGAACCGTAACTGAGTGCTAACTAACCCAAATCATCTGGTCCGAGGACTACAGGCATGATTGGATTTAAGTTTAAACACTATAGAACCGTAACTGAGTGCTAACTAACCCAAATCATCTGGTCCGAGGACTACAGGCATGATTGGATTTAAGTTTAAACACCTAAGCCAACGGTGTTAACTAACCCTAATCATCTGGTCCGAGGACTACAGGCATGATTGGATTTAAGTTTAAACACCTAAGCTGGTGGCGGATGAGTGTTAACTAACCCTAATCATCTGGTCCGAGGACTACAGGCATGATTGGATTCAAGTTTAAACACTTGAGAGAAAACTTTACGCAGCGAATTGGTATATCAATTGAAGAGAAGACTTGATTAATAGAAGTACCTCTTGAGGTTATTTACATTCCAAGGGCGAGGGATTACATGACTATCCAAGTCTTCTAAGAAATATGCCCCAATACCAGCGCCTGAAGTGATGCGATATGGTCCTTCCCAATTGGGTCCTAATTTTCCCCAAGCTGGGTTCTTCGCGGTGCCCACAACTTTCCTCAGCACCAGATCACCGGGCTCTAAAGGCCTCAGCTTCACGTTAGCGTCGTAGCCTTGTCTGAGCTTTTGTTGGTAGTGTGCCAGCCGAACCATTGCATTCTCCCTTCTTTCCTCAATCAAGTCTAAGCTCTTCTGTAGCTGCTCGTCGTTGTCGGCTGGACTGAATGAGCTAGTTCTTAGTGTTGGGAACCCTGTTTCCAGAGGAATGACAGCTTCAGCCCCATAGGTCATCGAGAAGGGGGTCTCTCCAGTGGACCTGCGGGGCGTAGTTCGGTAAGCCCAAAGCACATGTGGCAACTCTTCTACCCATCTGCCCTTTGCATCATCTAGCCTCTTCTTTAAGCCGTTCAGTATGACCTTGTTGGAAGCTTCTGCTTGGCCATTACCCTGGGGATAGGCTGGAGTGGAGTATCTGTTCGTAATTCCCAGCTCGCTGCAGTAATTCCTGAATGCCTTGCTGTCGAACTGTAAACCGTTGTCCGAGATGAGGGTGTGAGGAACCCCAAACCGTGTGACAATGTTCTTCCACACGAACTTTTGCACATCAACGTCCCTAATATTGGCTAGTGGCTCGGCTTCAACCCACTTGGTGAAATAGTCTGTTCCGACCAGGAGGTACTTCTTGTTTCCTACAGCTTTGGGGAAGGGTCCCACAATATCCAAGCCCCACTGGGCAAAGGGCCATGGGCTAGACAGTGGATTGAGGTTTCCCCCTGGCTGGTGAATGTTTGGAGCGAAGCGCTGACATTGATCGCACTTTTTGACGTATTCGTGTGCCTCCTTCTGCATGTTAGGCCACCAATAGCCTTGGGTGAGGGCTCGGTGAGCCAAGGACCTGCCTCCGGTGTGGCTCCCGCAGATTCCTTCGTGCAACTCTTCTAGCAGTGTCTCAGTCGCCTCGGGATGCACGCATAACAAATATGGCCCCGAATAGGAGCGTTTGTATAGTTTCTGGTCTTCGGACAACCAGAACTTAGTCGCCTTCCTCCGAATTTTATCGGCTTCTCCCTTCTCTTCGGGCAATATGTCTTCTTTGATAAATTTGATTAATGGGTCCATCCAGCACGACCCGGCCCTGATCTGGTGAATCTGGACTCCCCCTGACTTCGTCTCTGTAGGCCTGTGCAGGTCCTCGACGAGGATGACCCTCGGCAGGTCCTGTGCCGAAGAGGTGGCTAGCGTGGCCAAGGAGTCAGCATGTGAGTTGCCACTCCTGGGGATGTGCAGCAAACTGAAAAATTCGAACTCTGATTGCAGATGTTTAACACGACCCAAGTATCCCTGCATTCTTTCGTCCTTTGCCTCGAACTCGCCTTGTACTTGACCTACTACCAATCTTGAGTCCGAGAACAACTCCACAGACTTCCCACCCATTTTACGGACCATAGTCATCCCCATCAGTAGGGCCTCATACTCTGCTTCGTTATTTGTAGCTGAGAAGTCCAGCCTCAATGATTTCTCGATAATGATTTTCTCGGGGGATATCAATACCAGTCCAACTCCAGAGCCTCTTTGGTTTGCCACGCCATCGACATACACTTCCCAATGGGAGGGATTCTGTTGAGAGACCATGCCAACTGATTTTTCATCCATGCCCGTCGTGGGCTTCACCTCTTCTAGCTGGGGCTCCGTGAACTCAGCCACCAAATCTGCGAGGACCTGTCCCTTGACCGGTGTGCAGGGCATATATCTTATATCGAAAGCCCCTAAGATTGTACCCCACTTGGCAATCCGACCAGTGTAATCGGCACTCCGGAGTATAGCTTTGAGTGGGAGTTGTGTGAGAACGATCACCGTGTGGGCTTGGAAGTAGTGAGGTAGCTTCCGTGTGCCAAGCACTACTGCTAAGATAGCCTTCTCCAGTGGCAAGTAACGAATCTCAGCCTCATGCAGCGACTTGCTTACGTAATAGACGGGCCGTTGTACGCCAGAGTCTGACCGTATCAACACCAGGCTCACCGCATAGGGAGCTACAGCGATGTAGGCGAACAGTACCTCGTCTGGCTCAGGACTGGACATGATTGGTGGCCGAGACAGGTAATCCTTGAGTTGCTGGAATGCCAAAGCACATTCCCCAGTCCATTCGAATCCCTTCCACTTGTTGAGCAGAGAGAAAAAGGGCCGACACCTGTCTGCTGATCTTGAGATGAACCGATTGAGGGCAGCAGTCATTCCGGTCAGTTTTTGAACTTCCTTGGGATTTCGAGGAGCTCGGAGGTTGTTGATGGCCTTTATCTGGTCGGGGTTGACCTCAATTCCTCTGTGGGTGACCATGTATCCCAAGAACTTGCCGGACCCTACCCCAAACGAGCACTTAGAGGCATTTAGTCGTAGCTTGTATTTCCGTAGAACCTCAAAAGTACTTTCAAGGTCTTTCACATGCTCGGCTATAACTTTGCTCTTCACCACCATGTCATCTATGTAAATCTCGATGTTCTTGCCCAGTTGTGGCTCGAACATCCTCGTCATCATCCTCTGGTAGGTAGCTCCCGCGTTCTTCAGGCCGAACGACATCACTTTATAGTGGTAGTTGCCAATAGGGGTGACAAAAGTAGTTTTCTTCTGGTCCTCCAGGGCTAATGGTATCTGGTGGTAGCCTTGGAAGGCGTCCAGGAAGCTCATCCGAGGGTGGCCGACAGTGGCGTCAACCAGCTGATCGATCTTCGGCATAGGGAACGGGTCTTTGGGGCATGCCCTATTCAGATCCGTGAAGTCCACGCATACTCGCCACTTCCCACTCTTCTTCCTTACCACCACGGTATTCGCTAGCCATTCGGGATAAAAAACCTCTTTGATAGCCCCAGCTGCTTTGAGTTTCGCCACCTCGTCCCTCACTGCGTCAGCATGCTCCTTGGATGGGCGCCGAATAGGTTGCTGCTTGGGGGTGACCAGTGGATTCACCTTCAAATGATGGCATATGAACTCAGGGTCCACCCCTGGGGCCTCGTAAGCACTCCAGGCAAACACGTCAAGATTTTGCTTGAGGAACTCTACCAGCTCCTCCTTCTCTTGAAGAGGCAGCTGAGATCCGACTTGAAAGAACCTGTCAGGATCATCTCCAATGATCACTTTCGTCAGATCCTCACACCGAGCGCTTTCATCTGGTTCTTCAAAGGGCAATCCCCGGGACTGTAGTTGCTATAAATTCCTTCCAGCTACGTCCGAGGACTCGGCCGGGGCCTCATGCTGAATGGCGGCTACCAGGCATTGTCTAGCAACAGACTGGTCTCCTCGGATTTCATGTATCTGTCCTCCTGATGGATATTTGACCTTCTGGTGCAAAGTAGAGGGGACAGCCCCAAGTGCGTGAATCCAAGGTCTGCCTACGAGTGCCGTGTAGGGCGAATATGCGTCCACGACGATAAAGTCCAACTCCACAACCTCGGAGCCGGACTGCACAGGCAAGCGTATCCGGCCTTTCGGGATGACAGGCCTTCCTTCAAAGGTGAATAGGGGGGAATCGTACGGCGTCAGGTCCTGGGGTTTTAGGCCTAGCCCCTTGTAGAGGTCCGGGTACATTATCTCCACGGCACTGCCCTGGTCCACCATTACCCTCTTTACATCGTACCCTCCTATTCTGAGGGTGATGACTAGTGCATCATCATGGGGTTGGATGGTGCCGATCATGTCCTCGTCCGAGAATCCCATAACCAGCGGGGCACCAGACCTAGCTCTCTTCGGTCCTCGGCTCGACTCCCCTGCGGGTGGTCGGCCTACTGACATAACTTTCAAAGGCCAGGACCCTGTTCTCCCCGGCGCAGCGAAGACGACGTTTATAGTCCCAAGCGGTGGCTTTGAGGGGTCGTCCCTGCGTGGCCCCGAGCCTGTCTGCCCTCGGCCGCTGGAGGGGTGCAGAAGATGTTTCAGTTTACCATCGCGGACCAACTGGTCCAGGTGATCCCACAGACTCCTACAATCTTCCGTTGTATGCCCATGGTCTTGATGGTACTGACAGTAGAGATTGTGGTTGCGTCTCTCGGGGTTTCCTACCATCTTGTTCGGCCATCTGAAGAATGATTCATTCTTAATCTTTTCCAAGACCTGATGCACTGGCTCTTTGAACACGGTGTTGACCGATTGAGGATTCATCGATCCTGATTGTCCAGCAAAATCCCTCCGCGGTTTATTGTAATTGTACCGGTCCGACCGCGAATCTCTCCTCTCCGGAGGGATAATCTTATCCTTTCCCTTGCCCTGCTGTTGATCTTCTTCAACCCTCTTGTACTTCTCTATGCGGTCCATCAGTTGACGCACGTTTGTGACTGGTTTGCCAGATAGGGATCCCCTCAAACCGTGGTCAGTAGGGAGGCCGAGCTTGAACGTGCTGAGGGCCATTGCATCGTTGTTGCCCTCCACTTCATTGAACATCTCCCAATATCTGTCTGAATATGCCTTCAAGGACTCGCCTTCCTGCATGGACAAGGATAGCAGGGAAGAGAGAGGCCTGGCCACTCTTCGGCACGTAACAAAACGGGAGCCGAATGCCTGAGTGAGCTCTTTGAAGGAGTTGATGGAGCCCGCCCTCAAACCATCAAACCATCTCATAGCAACGGGCCCAAGACTGGAAGGGAAAACTTTGCACATCAGAGCTTCATCTCTGGAGTAGACAACCATCCTCTGGTTAAAATGACTCACATGCTCCACGGGGTCAGTTTTACCATTGTAGACGGTGAATGTTGGCTGGTTAAAGCGCCGAGGGAGCCTGGCCTCCTCTATCCTGCGCGTGAAGGGTGATCTAGATATCTGATTTAGAGCCCTGTTCATGGCGTCATTCTCCATGTCCTCGCGTGATGGGCTCCTACGCTCCCTTTTACGATGGGACTCCTCTACATAGGTGTAGGACTCGCTAGCTGGTGTCTTGGACTTGTGTTGATAAGAGACGTCCTGCTCGTCATCAAGATCATCTTCAGAATACGAGGAAGCCCGCTTCCTCTTTGCGTGTCGCAACTCCCTCTTTAGTTTTTCCACTTCCAGTTGCAAGTCACGGTTCTTCTCTGCATGGGACATGTGACTTCCACTCTGTGATTGGCTTTGGCTAAGGCGCACAGTGTGTACATTGCCCTCACGGTTTTGTCTCCTCTCTAAGTTGACAAGATGGCCCACGTGTTGGGATGCCCTGGATTCTACTTGCTGTTCACCTTGTTCTGTCATTGTTAACTGTTGTTTTCACTCTTGCACAAGCTCTCCCCACAGACGGCGCCAATTGTAGGGTCAGATTCTACAGCCCAAGCCCAAGGAGATGTGGATTTGGAGCCCACTGAACCAAAAACAATAAATTTGTAGAGAGTGGGTGAAAGAGCTAGGCTAATAATGAAAAATAACAGTATTAAACGGCACTGATGATAGGAAGATTTGAACTAATACGTGCTCGGACAGAGGTGAATGTCTCGTCCGAGGAGGTGATTTTCATTGATGGACTTAGGTTACAAATGTTGGAGCTACAGTGAAATAATATGCTCTTTTCTCTCTCAATTCTCGATCCCCCTATCAGGGACCTCTTTCTCTCTTATATAGTACTGCCTTTCTACATCTCCACCGTCCACCTGTTCATCATCTGGGCGCCCACTTGAGTGCATGTCCCATCACACTTCCCCTTTGGCCCTGTCTGAGTGGCGGTAGCTGAGGATGCACTGTTCATGGGTCTTCTCCACATAAATGCGGCCAGGAGGGTAGGTGCAGTGCATTAAATGCGGTGGTTGAAGTCTGTCTCCTTGATATTTCTCTGTTCCTGTCACCTTCTTGTGTGTCCGAGGTCCATTTTCTCCCTTGACACTTGTCAAACAGATCGCTTGACACGTGCCGGACAAAAACCCCGTCGGGTCCGAGGGTATCGGTCTTCTCGGACGTATGAGCATCTCCTCGGATAGTGCACGTGCTCATCTGCGGACATTCTCCTTTCACATGGGTCTGACTGCGTCCTGGTCTCCTCGGACTAACAGTGGTCCTCGGATAGGGCCTTGGGCCCAATAAGTTGGGTTGGGCTTTTCTCCCCCACAGCAATCATAAAGCAATTTATAACAAACATGATCAAATGCTCAATTCAAATCAATTTTGAAAACGCAAAAACATATTTGAATAGTTTTGAGACTATGAAAACTCAAACTCATGCATCATGAAATCCCAAAATTGAATTACATTTTTTTTCTAGTAATGAGATGGAAATAAATAAATAAATAATAAGAATAATACAAATAATAAAAGTCATTTTGAGTTCATACAATTTGGACCTGGGCTATTAATGTTTGTCTCTCATGTGCTTTAGCTTCGTTTGCAAGCTATAGAGTCACTCTCTATCTCTTGTACTAATTTGATTTGGTTTTGGTAGACAGACTTGAGTCATGACTGAAAGAATGGGAAAAACAATCAATAAATTATCCCATTGAAGACCATACCGATCAATTCGTGGAGAGAGAACAACTGAAAATTTATAGAGAAAAAAAATATGAGAGGTGAGGAGGTTGTAATCTATTGGTGATTGTCAAAATTCTATATAATAGTGGCATGTGAAGATAGTAACACCTGAATTTAAATAGAGGCTCAATAAATGTCAATAGGTAAATCAAAAAATAAAAATGAAAAAAGAAAATAAATGATAACATAACACTGATGTGGTTTAACTGAAGCATAACAACAATAAATGCTACACATCAAATTATTTTATATATATATATATATATATATATAGATTGATTGATTGATTGATTGGATCTAGTTGTAATTTGGGATTGTAAGCTAGTTATATATTACTAAAAGCTAAAACGTAGTATTTATTGTTGTCACGCTTCTGTTGAGCCACATCAGCAGTCATGTTATTAATTTATTTTTTATATTTTCTTTTCTCTATTTAAACTTTTCTCAAACTTATTTTCAAAAAAAAAAAAAAAAAAAACTCTTCTTCTCCCTATTAGTTTACAAACATACTGTTACACTTCTTCCAACATTTTTCTTTCCTTTTTGCCTCTTTATCTCCCCACTACTTTACCTTTATACTTCCTCATTTTTATATTTTGACTCTTTTTCTACCCATTTATTTTGTATAAATTTGATATCATGTTCCCATTCAATTCATATTTTTCCTACACAAAACTGTAAGTACTCTCTCTCTCTCTCTCTCTCGGTGAATTTTTGTTCTTTCTTATAACTCTAATTAAGGTTGATGGATTTTTTTTTTTTTTTTTTAAATATGTGTTTTGGTATTGTGTGTGTGTGTGTGTGTTTTTTTTTTTTTTTTTAATATCCCATCATAAAATCTTCTCTTTCTCTTTTATAGTTTTGGTTGAATTTTAGTTTGGATTAATACTTAGTTTTTTTGGAAATAGGAATTTGAATATGCCTACCAATTATTATAAAGCCTATTATTACAAATCATTATAAAGCTTATTATTTATTCCTTTAGTTTCATTTTAATTTTGGCTAAGTTAACATTGTAATTTTGTAATGAGTTTTGATTATTATGATAATTTCTTTATTCCTTAAGAGATGAGAAATTTGAATAATAAATTTGAAATTTATAAAATTTAGTTGTATATTAAGTAAATATAATACACTATAATAGAAGTTAGAAGAATATGGTTCACCTTAAAAAAATATTAATCAAACATTAAAAAAATAATAATAATAAAATAATACATTTGTAGTGATAAAAAGATTTTTAAAAAAATACTTGTAGAAATCTTTTTTTGTTTAAATAGACAATACTTAAAGTAATAGTTACTTTTTATATATTATACTTCATTACATAATATTTATATTCCCACGCATCACGTGGGTTTGCAGGTAGTTTATAGAATAAGGAGTCCTGCATACTAGGCACTTTGATAATGTAGTTGATTGGTCAGGGAACTTGATGTAGGCATAGCAGGCACCCCAGTTTATCAAATTCATTATTGCAAGAGGACTTTTTATTTTTTGGCTTAAGTAAGTTGTGGATTCAAACTCAAGATTTTTCTATGAGGAGATCAAAAGGTGCTACTAAGACACAAGGAGAATTATTTTCCGAACTCAGCAAAAAATGAAGACTCACATCAAGAAATAATTTTGCATATTGATATGGTCTAAAATTGACTCATGGTCTGGAAACTAGGAATGACATTTGAAATATCAATCAAGGAGGGTGTCATGTTTGCCAGAGTTACATCCTGTGTTGGGGAAATGCATATGAGGACTAAACTTGACTCATGGTCTGGAAATTAGGAATGATATTTGAAAATTTAGAAATCCTAGCTTAATATGGTAAACATAGAAATATCAGGCATGGAGGGTGTCATGTTTGCCAGAGGTGCATCCTGTGTTGAGGAAATGCATATGAGGACTATGGAGGTAGTGTTGTGTGCAAGGGCTTTTGGATAGCATTCTCATATAAGATTGTGTGAAAAATTATTATGAGTTTGAGAAAGATAGTGAATATTATTTAGATGGCTCAACCTTAGGCCTACATTCATAGACGTTGACGAGGGGAAAATTCCATTAACAAATATGAAAAATAGAAAAGTAGTATAAAGGCACTTTCACAAACTTCAAATACACCCAAAAAGCTCTCACAAATCACAAAGAAAAAGTACAGAGAAATTTACCTTACTCGATTGTCTCATGGCATCCTATTTATTTATTTACCTTTGTTTTTTTTTCAAAACCGCACAAGATATATATAATTATGGGCATTGTTTATTACACACTTGTGTATATGCACACAAGTGTGTAATAACTCTAAAATCTTGAGTTTAACTCATGATTTCAAAATAGAAAATGTGAGTTAGACTCAAGATTTAGTGTTATTTAACACTTGTGTAATACACACAAGTGTGTAATAGGTTTTATTCATACTAGTCGCAGACCCAAGGAATTCGTGGAAATTTATAATTATTTTGAGATGTGGTATAATGTATAATTTATTGTAAATAATTTGTTTTCCCTAAAAATTAAACAATTTCTAAAAGTATTTTTCATCTCTCCATTTTTACAAATATATCATTGTATCGTTTTTGGTGTTTTTAATTGATATTATTCTTTTTTGAAGTGGTCCGTATTCTTCTAATTATTGTTAATATGCACTATATTTTCCTAATTTCTTTTAGTACAACTAAATTTTTTAATTTTCAAATTTATTATTCAAATTCTCACTCTCTTAAGGAGATTATCATGGTAATAAAAGATTATCATATAATTACAATTGATATTACACAAACAATTAATAATACACTTAACCCAAATGGACCGACTTGAACCAAACGAACCTAAGTGGACTGAATAGACTAAATTGGACCCAAGTTGATCGAACTGGACCAAATAGTCCAAAATGGACCGAATCACGAACCGTAATTAGTAAACATAACTCAAAATATTAATAATAATTATAAGAATAAAGTGATGTAAAACCATAATCTGTGATGAATAATTTATTCTAGTATGATGGAAGTGGTTTGTTGTTAAAGTAACATCAATTAGATTTGTTATGAAATTAATATTTTTAAATAAATTATTATGCATGCGTATGTGATTCTATGTGTTATTCAAGTTGAATTTGAAACCATGTAGAGAAATTTGGTACACCACAAAAATCATATCAGGAAAACCTCTTACATATAATATTTTATACAAAAAGGAAAAAGAAAGGGGAAAAAAAACCCATTTGTTAAGAGCTTTATTATCTCTATCTCTTGAAATTGATGAAGATGACATATGATTCTCTAAGTAGGAGCGGAACTAAGCCCTTCAACCTAGCCTTAAATACTAAATTTACATACGGATATAAATACAATAGTGGAATGAGATTTTTTTGGGCAAGTATAAACTAATTAAAAATAAATAAATGGTGTCTCCGCCGAAGATGTTTGTATTACATGTATTTTATATTATAAGTTATATTTATGTTCAAGAATGTGTAAAGTCATGTTAGTGAAAGTGATGCATTATTACAAATGCATTATTACATACATTAATACTTATAAACATTTTTTTTTTAAGAAATGAAGTAAAGAAAATGATGACATAAATGTGATTCACCTTCATCTTTTAGATATAAATAAGGGTAAATTATGTATTTGGTCCCTATCATTTTCACCATATTTTAGTTTGGTCCATAATCTTTCAATTATGTCAATTTAGTCTCTAACCTTCCAATACTGTGTTAATTTAGTCCTCGTTGTTATCTCTTGAATGAAAATTACAAATGTGGCAAACAACCAAAATAAAAATTAGTTTATTGCCACATCAACAGAAACTAAATTTTTATTTTGACCGTTAGCCACGTCAATAATTTCTATCAAAGAGATAACAATATGGACTAAATTGACACGGCATTAAAAAGTTAGGGACTAAATTGATATAGTTGAAAAGTTAGGTATTGAAATATAGTATAAAGGAGGACCAAATTAGTAGTTTACCCTATAAATAATATATATAATATAAAATTGAAAATGTTTGACAATTTGTTGACTTCCTTATATTGTGTCACATAAGCTTTTGAGCCTCCACAATTTTCCACATAATTATTATTTTTTAAATTTAATTTATTCTGTTTATTATTTATTTTGAAGAACTCGACTCCAAATTTTTGAAACTCAACGCACAATGAAAACCTTTAGCTTCAATTGCCACCTTCCTTCTCTCTCACTCCAATCCAGTCTCTTATCTACAATGAAGACCCAAAAAACCTGATTGCTTTGGTCCATTGTAAACGTAACACTTCTATTCCTCTTCTCTATGAATTTGACTTCCTTTGTCTTTGTTTTATTTTCTTTGTTCTCAGTTGCAATTTTGTGCAATGTGAATTCCAAGATTGACGAAAGAGCCACCTTCTAAATAAAGAGGGGCCAGTGCGTTAAATTGTCTTTTGTATTTGTTTGGCATGATTGCACAAGTTTGAATTTTTTTTTTTTTTTTTAAAATCAAATTTAAGCAAAAACCTAGCCACTGTACTCTCTCTACATCAATATGGTACCCATTCACTTTGAATCTCTTTATATTATGCTTCAATCTCTATGTTGCTCAAATCTCGATATCAATTTTTTTTTTTTTTTGGTTTCATTCTAGGCTTATGGTTATGGGTACTTCTTGGCTGTGATACAGTATGATTTTGTTTGAATTTTTAGATATTGCTGTATAAAACATTGCTAGAATTTTATTTGTTTGATTTCTTAATAATTTATGTTAGCTCTATGTTTTTTTTAATATGGATTTTTTTAATAAAAAAATTGCAATAATTTAGAGTACAGATTCTAGCCTTATACTCATATTGGTTTTATCTTATTTTTCTTGTGCAATTTTTTTTTTCATAGTGCTGTTTGATTACTATTCTTAAATGAGAAAAAGTTTGATGGACTGATTATATAAGATTTGCATAGTATGGCTGAATTATGCAATGTCCTAAGTTTTTGGCTTTTTGGTAACATATATAGTTGTTGTCATGCTTTGTAGGGTCTAAATTTGTTGAATTATTTGATTAGTTGCAATTAATGTTTTATGTTACTTGCTAATTGGAAGAGTTAAGGGCACGATCATATTTGGTCAATATCTTTTGTTTTTAGTATGTCTAATCTTTTAGAATATTAGTATGGATCTAATCTTTAAACAATGACCAAAAGAAAATTAGAAACTTTCATAGAAAGCAAAACCCAAAACGACAATTATATATTATTTTGTTTACTAATTCTTTTGTAATAATTATTAAACCAAATGTAAGAGCATGTGATAATTGTTGTATTATTTTACTCTCTAATATTTTTGTATGTTTCTCATTTTTTAATGATATTATGCGATAAAATTTTGACAATTTTTCATAAGAAATGTTCAAACTACATCTTTTATCTTATACTGGAGTTGATTTAGCTTCAAATAGTTGAAATTAAACAAATATTTAAACAAGAACATTTTAACATTTGATCTAAAAGTTTTCCATGCATTGTACAAGTTAGTGACTAGTTATAGATATACCTGAAAAGGACAACTAAAATAATCATAAGAATTGCCAATGTGTTGTGTTAGAACCCATTTCCCTCTCCCTTATATGTGTGTGTGTTTGTTTCTCAAAAAAAAAAAAAAAAAAAACTTAAATAATAGGCGGTCAAGCCACATACATTAACTACTCTCTATTTTAATTTGATTTGATCAAGTTTCACAAATAATACAATGAGCTTCAACCAAGATACCAAATGTGACTATTTATTTATTTACTTTTTTTTTTTTTTTGGAGAAGGACCTAATGACTATTTCAAATTGCAAATATATACACCTTTTAATTAATAGGCAATCAAGCCACAATTGACAATTGTCAACAGATGGAGTAATTAATAGAGTAATAGAGTTACTCTATTAATTGTAGAGAAACCAATTGGGAGAGAGAGAGGACTTGGAACGAGACATGCATTAAATCAAGGAACGGCTTGGAAAATGCCACTATTATAAGCTTGTCTAATGAGTCATTGCCCATGCATTAAGCTAATGACGCAGTTTGGTTTACTAAAACAAAAGACCAAACCATAGTTTGGTCTGCAAATGGCAATGAACCAGCACCACAAGGTTCTACACTGACGCAGAATAGCAGCAGTGTATTTGTTCTCAATGACCCTAATGGCAAAGAGTTATGGAAGGCTCCAAGGAACGGTTCCAAATCCAGTTGTGCGGCTATACTGGACAATGGGAACTTGCTGATTTTAGATGAGCAGTATAATTCTATATGGGAAAGCATCAAAGAGCCTACTGACACAATCTTGCCTGGCCAAATACTGTACATGAAAACCACACTCAGGTCTCACCAATCTATTACAAATTATTCTGATGGCTTCTTCAAGCTTTCTTTACAGCTTGATGGCAATCTGGTGCTTTATTATATAAATATGCCATCTGAAGTCCTTAATCATGCTTATTTTGCCACCATGACATTCTGGGAATCACAGTTGAACTTTACTGAGGCCGGATACATGTTTATCCAAGATGCGAACAGTTCAACCAACATCTACAACCTTACCAAGGAAGATCCAGGCTCAAAAGAAACTTTCTACCACATGGCTAGAATTGATTTTGATGGAAGCTTCAGAGTATACAAACATCTCAGACAGCAGGACACAAGTTGTGGAAGCTGTCCTTCAACATGGGATCCAGTGCAAGGCATTCCTGGTATTGCTGATATTTGTGGTGTATTTGATGCTAATACTTTTGTGGACTCAACGGTGTTTGTCGTACCTCAGATATTTCAAGTGGGGTCGGGACATTTTGCGCATGTCCTTATGGATTTTTTCAATTGAACACATATGAGGATTGGGCAGGGTGTAAACCAGATTTTCCATTACCCAACTGCGACAATGGATGGGAAGAAAATAAAGGGCAGGTAAGCTTTGTACGGCTTACAAATATGGACTGGCCGTTTACAGATTACAGCCTTGTTCAAAGGGCTAATGAGAGTGTAAGCAGCAATGCCATTTACGAAAAAACAGGTGGTTATTGTTGGAAGAATAAGTATCCTCTGTCCAACGGAAGATATAGCACAAATATTACGAGAATATCTTTCATCAAGGTACCTAATAGCTTTGTTCCAGTGAAGAAAAGCCAGTCTGTGGTAGTTTTTTTGGCACTACTCCTTGGTAGCTCTGCATTTCTGAATAGTAGGAAAAGGTGCTACTTCATAGCTAGTATTGTGGCTATTATCTACTTGCACCACAAAAAGCTGAATTCGCCACGGAATATTGATAGCACACTTGCAACAAATGTGAGAAGCTATACATATAAAGAGCTCGAACAAGTAACCGGGGGCTTCAAGCAAATAGTTGGAAAAGGTGCTTCGGAACTGTTTATAAAGGGGTCCTTCCATCAGATTCAAAAAGATTTGTTGCAGTCAAGAAGTTAGGTAAGGCGGTAGAAGAAGGTGGGAAAGAATTCAAAACAGAAGTGAGTGTGACTGGTCAGACTCATCATAAAAATTTAGTCCAGTTGCTTGGTTATTGTGATGAGAGGCAGCACCAGCTATTGGTATATCCAGGCCTTATTGGAACCAAAGAGTGCAGATTGCTTTTGGAATATATTGCAAGAGGTCTCATGTACTTACATGAAGAGTGCAACACCCAAATCATCCACTGTGACATAAAACCTCAAAACATACTTCTGGATGAGTACTTTACACCAAGGATTGCTGATTTTGGATTAGCAAAACTTTTGTTGGCCGAGCAAACTCGAGCTGCTCGAACAGGAATTAGAGGGATGATTGGGTACTTTGCACCTAAATGGTTTAGAATAACATCTATTTCAGTTAAGGTTAATTTGTACAGTTTTGGTGTGGTGTTACTTGAGATTATTTGTTGCAAGTCTAGTGTTGCGTTTGCATTGCAGGCAGATGAGGCATTGATAGATTGGGCCTACAAATGCTACAAAGATAAAAAATTAGATAAGTTCATTGAAAATGATGAGGAGGCAAGCAATGACATGATGAGGCTAGAGAGGCTTGTGACTGTGGCAATTTGGTATATTCAAGAAGATCCTTTACTGAGACCCTCAATGGAGAAGATCACACAAATGCTTGAGGGAGTAATTGAAGTTTTTGTGCCCCCGGCCCCGAATCCTTCATTGTATATTTCCTCTCCGCCTTCAAAAAGTAGTTTCTTTGAGTTTTCATTGTTCTCCGTTGAAAGGTAAGCGTTTGAGATAGATGATAAGGGGTAACTTAGTAAATAACTGAGTGTCGAGCAACCTCTTTTAAAGGTGAGGTGCCACACCCATTCTTATTTATATTATGGTGTCAAATTCAGACTGATCTGTGGTTGGTTTCCGTTATTCATTTGTCTCTTGCTCTGTCCTTTGTTCTTGGATTCAAGGTTCTCTTGTTTCATGCCTATTGTTCTTTAGTGTCTTTCACCTTCTTAGTTACTTAGCTTTAATTTTGGATTCCTAGTTCAATCTGACTTTTTTTTTCTTGGGGTTGTTAAATTGTTCTTGCAGTGATTTTTGTGGGATTAAAGCATACTTGCATGTGGGTTGATTTGGATTTGTAACCGTGAGAACTGCGATCCAAGGGGATTGAGATTCATAATAATTATTCCTTGAACAAGTCAAGTCAAACATGATGCTGAAATTTAAATTTATATTGGAAAAGAAAAAAAACTACGTCAACATGTTTCTCATCCAACTTTAAATTCTAATATAGACAAAGGAAATGAAACATTGTAGTCCAGAAAAAAAATTTTGAATTCTCAAAATGGAAAAATTCAGATCATTCATGATACAAGTAGTTTTGTATCCTATAGTTTTCAATAGCTTATTTGCTAAACAGTTTTCAGAAAACAACTAGTTTTATTGTTTTATTATTATTATTATTATTATTATTTTTTTTTTTTTTTTGGGGGGGAGGGGGGTTGACGGAGTAGTGAGACAAAAAGCTAAACTTAAATTGCCAAACAAAAAGAAAAAGCATCTATTTTTTAAATTCCAATTCTAAAACCCTAAAAATATTGGAATTCAATCTTCAATCTGTTAGGATAAGAAATGACCACCAAAACAAAAAAAGAAAGATGAAACTGAATAAAAAAGAACACCCTAGATCTGTTAGGACAAGAAATGGTCACCAAACACTGGCTTGGATATTATGGGGTTTTGGAACACAGAGTTTTTGTGTTTCTCCAAAAATTGGTAGAAAAGTTTTCTATAAATCACTTCTCCACAGCTTATAGAATGAGGAGTCCTATGTACTAGACACTTTGATTATGTAGTTGATTGGTCGGGAAACTTGGTGTAGGCATAGCAGGCACCCAAGTTATCAAATTCATGATTGCAAGAATTTTTTATTTTATTTTTTATAATAACTAGTGTGTAACCCTGTGCATATGCACGATACATTTAAAACAATCACAAATATATATATATATATATATATATATTGTTTGCTTATTGATTATGAATTAAAAAACAAATTGAAATTAACATTTAGAATAATAAACGTAAAAATAGAATTAGTCATGCCAAGACAACATTTCCTAAGGGACCAATCCCTTCACCAAAATAACTTGGAAAAGAGTTTGACAAAGACCATCTTGCTAAGATGTGTAGCTTTGTTAGCATTCCTATACACCCAATTAAACTCCAGCCGGTCAAATCTTGCATATAGCAATCTGACTTCAACAACAAAATTAACAATTCTCTAGTGCACTAATTTGGATCTATTGGTCACTACTTCAACTCAAATTTTGGAATTATCCTTAATTACCACATTCTAAAGCTACTTTTGACCTGCAAATTCCACTGCCCACAAAAAAGTTTTGGCTTTCACTTGAATAGGGACGTTAGTATTCACTTTTTTTGAGAAGACAAATAAGCTACACTATAAGCCACATTCCATGGGTGCATGTAGGAGCTATGCTTATTCATGATTCTGATATCAAGTTCAACACGACATAAAATGACCATGAATGACAACATTTAGGAGAAAAAGTTTTTTCTTAAAAAATTTAAAACTCAGAGCTTGCCTTGAACTATGGACAATGACAATGCCTCAAAAGTCAAGGTTAAGTTATGTACATTTGATTTGCGAAACTTAAGGTCAAAGATACAATTATCAAATGACATGCACTAATGAAGTTTGAAATCTCAATTTCCTTTCCCACCTGAAACACAATAAGAATGCCTCTTGCTGCTCTTGCAATCATCCTTTTCAGCATCTTCATAACAAAAAAGAAACATAAGAGAAGGGCTATAGGATCCCCGTTACTTAACCATTTATAATGCTGAAAAGGCTAGTTGAAAATGTTTTTACCAGATCTAAGAATGTCATAGCGGAGATACAAGCGAAAGTCCATTTTGACCAGCCAAATCTGTAACAAATACAAAGAAAATTACAAAATGTCATGCCCCTAGGCATAAAACAAAAACAAATTAGGACATCCGGACTCCAAACCCAAAGCAACATGCACGTATCTCAAGCATCACTGCATCACTCTTCCCAAGAACCACAAATTATTGGCTACCGTGTGATTAATGTTTCCTGTTTTTGATTTGACACATGGAAAGTACTGAATTTTTAATCAAGTTCAAGTCATGGGATTCCAAATCTTGCAAGATTATGTGATTGATGTTTCCTGTTTTCAGATATGTTCAATACTATCACTAAGAGCATTCTCATTGAGCCTCTCAAATGCTAAATATCCTATTTTTTAGCATCAAAACATCAAAAAAGTGACTCCATCAAAGCTTTCAAATTGTAAAGTTTTTGGCATACTGCTACAGTGGGCTTGTATTAATACAAGCTCACTGTAGCTTGAATTGTAAAAAAAATTTAGTTTTTTATTCACGTTGGCTGAGGTGGTTGGCTGGGTGTGTGTGTTAAGTTATTTTATTATTATTTTAATGAGTAGTTTATATTATTTAAATGAAATGGTAAAAAATATAGAAGGTTTGATGTTTGATGAATCTTAAAGTGGGATGGTATAATAAATAAAGTAGGTTTTTGAAGTGTTAAATGCTAAAAATTTTAGAATCCTTGATGAGAATGCTCTAAATGTCATACTTTGTTGAGAAGCACATTTTCTTGGATGACTTCCAGACTTTTATATTGCACTCCAAGCTTTTAATGTATTTTATATTTTTCTGCCCTGCTTGATCTTTTGAAAATGTTGCTTTTCTTTATGCTGGAAAAAATGACTAATAATATAAATAAATAAATAAATATGGGGGTACATTTGCTTCTTTGTTGTTTGTTATAATTGGGCTTACAAATATACTATTTCTCATCAAGAATCTGTCTTTTTTAGTGTAATAAAATAGGATGGTTCATGGTTGATACATAAACTGGTGTGTATGAGATAGAGAACCTAATATAATTTGATGCCCCTCAAATGAATATTATAATTTAGAATCATGCGTATAATACTTAGATAAACAATAAATGTCTTCGGTATGTAATTCAGATTCCAGATACATGTGCTAAATTGAAAAGTTTTGAATTTCTCAAAAATCAAATCAACAAGTAAAATTATAAATATTGAATGGAAAGAAGAAGAAGAATCACTAATTGCAAAAATGTTCTTTCTATTTTCTTTTGTTATCTTCTTTGAATGAATCAAGTCAATTAAATTGTCCAATAAACCTTAAAAAAACTTATACCAAGTCCTCAGCCTGCAAAGACAAATAAAGATTTTTACATTGATCATAGATCATGTAAAGCCTATAAAATGCAGAATTTGCACGCTAAAAAAAATTGTAAGTTCTTAGACTGCAACATTTGAAGGAAAAAAAAAAACCCAGGTTTAGCCATGAGTTTTAAGGCAAACAAATTAAGCATAAGGTTTCTCAATAGATAGAAGCATGATTGCACACAAATTTAAATATCTGATTGGAAGCCAACTTCTAGGAATGATGGTTCACCAAGGCTGAATTACTAATATTTTTACCCTTCAAAGGAATAACTTGTGTGATTATATTTATCATGTAAATACAAGAACACATGATACAAGAACCAAAAAAAAAAAAAAAGACTTTTACGTAAAAAGTCAAGAGTCAGAAGATCATTTAAATGCCTATAATAGAACACATTGGACAGCAGATGAGCATGACAGAAAAGAATATACATTGAAATGGTGATGAAAACAAAATTGTATACTGAAAAAAATATCTAGTTCTAGGAAGTCATGAATTGATTGTACCAATCTTTTCTACCTATAGGTAGTATTGAGAGAGAGAGAGAGTCCCAGCTTATAGTCCTCAATGTCTAGAGTTTAGTAATTTTGCCTTTCATAAGGGTTGTCATTTCTATATATAAGAAATAAATCTTTGAAAATTGGGAAAGTTCTATTATGGTATGTTCATTCAGAAGATCTTAATTTGAAATTTTTTAGAGTTCTTTAAAATTTTGCATCTTCAGAAAAATTCTAAATCAAAGTAAATATAAATCTTCGTCAGTTTGTTATAGGCTTGTGAAAAGAAAATCTTACAGACACCATTACATGAAACCAACATCTTGATCAACTTGCTAATACCCTCCATCAGTTGCTGGATTTTCATAAATCAAGCAGAAATAAGCACAATTATCAGTTCCGTAACATCAGATTTTAGGATAGCAATATAGAAAATGAAATAATGCAACTGAAAGAACATTGACGTTTAGGTTAAGGAACAACACATATAAGACAACAGAAGCAGACAATAACGTTCTTGAATTACTGGGGAAAGCTCTCAATGCTGAAACAAGAAACATACCAATCATCAAATTGGGGTCTTCATCGTCGAAATCTGCATTGCATCTCCATCAGAAACCTCTTCACTCTATGCAACAATAATCTGTGACAACTCATAACAAATTAATTTCTATATGAAGAAGCATAAGGATGCAGCATAAAGAACAACAAATGTTCTAAAGATACAAGATTGGATATAAGAATACTAGACATAATATCTGTGGTTACATTTCTCATTATATTGTCTTCTCAAATATTTGCTTCTATGGCTTAGAGCATCTTTGTCATGATAAGACCAATCTTTTCTACCTATAGGTAGTGTTGAGAGAGAGAGAGAGAGAGAGAGAGAGTCCCAGCTCATAGTCCTCAATGTCCAGAGTTTGGTAATTTTGCCTTTCATCATGGTTGTCATTTTTGTATATAAGAAATACATCTTTGAAAATTGGGAAAGTTTTATTATGGTATGTTCGTTCAAAACATCTTAATTTGAAAATTTTTAGAGTTCTTTAAAATTTTGCAACTTCAGAAAAATTCTAAATCAAAGTAAATATAAATCTCTGTCAGTCTGTTATAGGCTTGTGAAAAGAAAATCTTATAGACACCATTACATGAAACCAACATCTTGATCAACTGGCTAATATCCTCCATCAGTCGCTGGATTTTCATAAATCAAGTAGAAATAAGCACAATTATTAGTTCTATGACATCAGATTTTAGGATAGCAATACAGAAAATGAAATAATGCAACTGAAAGAACATTAATATTTAGGTTAAGGAACAACACATATAAGACAATAGAAGCAATAGAAGCAGACAATAACGTTCTTGAATTATTCGGGAAGCTCTCAATGTTGAAACAAGAAACATACCAATCATCAAATTGGGGTCTTCACCGTTGAAATCTGCATTGCATCTCCATCAAAAACCCTTTCATTATATTGCCTTCTCAAATGTTTGCATTTATGGCTTAGAGCTTCTTTGTCATGATAAGACCAATGTCCCATTGAACAGTCCAATTGATAAATTACAATTACTTAAAAATTAAAAATAAAATAAATAAATAAAAAAAGACCATCACGAACAGTCGAATCAAGAGTCTTCCCATTCTCCCCCACAGTGGAAACTGATTGGAGTCGAAATCATCATTTACAAGGGGCTGGGTCACTGAAGATGAACCCAAATCAAGTCCATCAACATTTGATAAGTCAAATGCCAAACCTGAGTCTGATCCATTTTCCGTATCCACTGGAAGTCCCAAACCTGACTGCAAAGAAAGGTGCCTATTAATGTCATGAAAGATACTGGGATTTTTAGGAGGAGGACAAATGCATTCTACATAAACTCCTATCCTTTTAATGATAGGAGCAATATTTTCTCTGGATGAAGTGAAAGTTTCACAGTGGATCTCAACATGATTTTGATCAGTTAGTTTCAAGTCCCCAAATAGATCCTGCAATGAGCACTGAGGTCTACAGGAAAAACTCAGATGCCCAAAACTCCTATCTTTTGTAATGAAATTTCTTTCAAACACTCGTTCACTACCACTGATGGAAATGATGACATGATAATCAAAATTACAATAAAAATCCTGTATTCCAAAAGAAGTACAGAGAGCAATTGTTGGAAATTTGGGACCAATCAAGAATGATATTAAATTTCCATCCCTTTGATGGTTGAACCAATTTGGAATATCATTCTCATCTCCTCGTCCCTCAAAACTATATTCACAATGGCGGGTTTGTTTCCCAGATATTGTAGATGAGTGTGGAAACATTAACATGTGGCTTGTTACACCTAAACATGGTGGTAGATTTGGTGGAAGCCCTATGATTTCTCGAAGCTGCATGCAATTAGCAAATTCAACAAGTTACATCTTAACAAATCATGTTTTATTTGTGAAGGTAACACAAATAGTTTCTTAATATCTTTAAGAGGGAGATATACCTGAAAGAATGATTGTAAATCCAGCGATGGGCAATATGCTACATCTACACGTCTTATACTATGTGGAAGCCTTGGGATTTCTTGAAACTCATCGCAAAATTTAATAATAAGCGTATGTAATCTCTCAAATTTGCTTATGCTTTTTGGGAGGGTGACAACATTGCTTGCGTGGATTTCTAACTCTTCCAGTTTGAGGGGGCAACAATAATTCAAAATAAATTCTATTTCTGAGCAAATTTCCAAGAAAAAAAGTCGTAGTTGTTTCAACATTGGAAAAACATATTTGGAAGAGCAACCAATCTCCACATTCTTTGGAAATATGACATCGCCATTAAGTTCAAGCGTCTCTATATGTTGTAAATTATAGATGCTACCCGGAAGATGTGCCTTTACTAAATCCGATAATTCTACAATTAAGACCTTAAGCCCAATCAAATTCCCAAATGACAGAGGCAATTCATTAGTATAGTTCCCCTGAAGATGTAAATATTCAACACCTTTCATTTCATGTAAGATATTTGGGAACTTCTTAATCCTCTGGCAGTCAAACAAATCAAAAGATGTAAGAGATTTCATCATGAGACAGTTCGGAAGAGTTTCAAGTCTTACGCAACCGTAAAGGTCCCACACTTCAAGCTTATCAAGACGCCCCACGGAGTCATCAATCTCAACTAAATTTTTACAGAACAAAAGTTTCAATTGCGTTATGTTTGGGGTCATAGATAAGTCAGGTATTTTCGTAATCAGACTGCACCAACTGAAGTCCACATATGTCACGGATACAAAATTCTGTAGAAAAAAAAAATTTGAAAGTTAGAACATGGTTTAATCTTTAAAGAAGTATATATAAATAAGTTAAAAATTAAAAACTATGAAAAAATAATAATTTATAAATGCTAATGATCATACCTGCTTGGGTATTGGTTCCTTTAAGAGGATAAAAGGCATGTTGAGCACAACCAGTTTTTTAGGAAAAAAATTTGGTGGCCACGAAGAAAAAGGATAGTCACGCCAATCAAGCAAGCTTAATCCATTGGGAAGACATTCAAGGGGTTCATTGCAACAACGTACATTACGAATCAAAAACAATCTAAGATTTTTCATCTTACAAAATTGTGCCTTTATTTGCACCTCTTCAGATTCTGATTTAGGCGGCCACAATATTATGCTTTGAGTTTTATCTGAACCCTAGTTGAACAAAAGGGTAAGCGAATCACCAAAACATATAATAGTTAATAAACTTTAAACAAAAATAATATTCAGAATAAATAAATAAATAAAAAGGGAAAAAAGTGTAATACATCTCTCATGTGAAGTAAAGGGAGGAAGTGTATCAAAATAACATACATACCATATCTTTAGTTAATACATCAAGAGCTTCCTCATAACGCCATAGTCTGCTACGTTCCCCAGGATTTTGTGGTGCTTCTTGTCGAACAACGTCCATACCCATTTGTTGTAATAAGTCGTGCATTGACAAATAATAATTATGTTGATCAATAGTCAAGAGACACTTGTCAATAAGATTTCGAATACCATATACTGGGTATAAACCACAAGCTTTCAGTACATCCTTAATCATATTATAACTCATGTCATATCCCTTGAAGAAACATGCAATATCAAGGAAAATATTCTTTTCATTTTTGGTTAATCCTTCATAACTTCTTTTTAGTATATTTTGAATACCTTTAAGAGGATTTGTTTTATAACAATCTAATGCCTCATCCCATTCATGTATAGTTTTCCCACACAAATCACGACCCATTACTTTTAGAGCTAGAGGAAGGCCTTTGGCATAACTTATAGCTTGTTTCTCAAGTTCCAAATAATCTCCAGGGACTTCGTTACTTGGGAAGGCATGCTTACGAAAGAGTTCAGTAGCTTCATCTTCATCTAATTCCTCAACCTCATAGTCATAGGTTGAAAGACCATTTCGATTAGCTAGCAATCTTTTATTTCTTGTTGTCAAAATGATCCTACTTTGAAAAGCAAAGCCTTCACATTGTCCGAGCAATGTTTCTATCTGGTCGGCATTATCCACGTCATCAAGAATGATAAGAACCTTTTTTAGGCAAAGAATTCTATTTATCCTTCTGGTTCCTTCATATATAGTACTCACCCTCAAATTCTTATCCTCTGAGATACCCTTAAGAAGTGCCTCTTGTAAATGGATTTTGCCTTGCTCTGTCTTTGACCACTCTCTAACATTCTCTACAAAACTTTTTGCTTTGAAATGATTTGAAAAGCTATTATAAATAGCTTTTGCAATTGTAGTTTTGCCTATTCCACCAAGGCCAGTGATTCCTACCATGCGAACATCATTTGATTCAATATCTAAAAGTTTTGTTACAACCTCTATGCGAGATTTTATTCCAACCAGCTGCATTGAAGCAACATTTGATGGCATCTGAATGAATTCAGAATTTAAGATCTCTTCAACAAGTTTTTGGACAAGGTCAGATTCAGTGCAACTGTCATTCACAGAGCATTTCATTAACACATGTAACGAGTTGGACTATAAAAAATAAATAACATAAACTGAATGCAAGATGTTTAATTTTTACATCACAGTTGAAGTGTTGTTAGATGAAGTAAGCGACGTGTAACTCGGTTTGAAAATTTTTATTTAATTCATTATTTTGGGTAGCAATTAGCTTTTGGGATGAAGTGGCATTAAAAGTCCACTTAGATGACAACATAATCTTACTGGATCTCACTACAAACTTAGAAAATATGAATTAAGTTTTTTTCTTTAAAATTTTTCCAAATATTATGAGGGGTGAAATTCCTAATTAATAACGGTAAGTAATCTAATATTAAGTTCTTTTATTTCCATCTTTAATCTATAGCTAACTAGCTTAGTATAAATGATTCTTCTCAAAAATTTAAAAAAAAAAAAAGAAAAAAAAAAGCATTGTATAAAAGATATGACAAGAAAGTTTTACTTTCATAATTTAGTAAAATTTAAAGAGAAAATAAAAGCTAACAATTAATTCTAGTTGTTGTTTAATTAACAATAAAATTTAATGGACATCACAAAACCATTAAAAATCTTGAAGATCACCAAACAGGAGTACGTAGTACCATACAAATACCTGTTTTTGTTGTCCCAGCCAGAAATATTGGCTGCGTTAGTTAAAGCCTCCCTCCACCTTTGTACCTTCGTCTTATCTTTAATTTTTTTTTCAAGCTTAGTTAGCGCTTTTCCAAAATCCCCTTTTTGCTTACGAACTTCAGATGGATCCACTTGATAGAAAACCGGTAGCACTTTTTTGGTACACTCAATAATCTTAGCAAGTTCATCCAAACACCAACTAGAGGATGCATAATTTTTAGAAAATACAATTATTGATGCACTTGAGTTTTCAATGGTTTTGAGAAGCTCTTCAGAAATGTTTTCTCCCCTATGGAGATTATCATCAATGAAGGTTCGAATACCCTTTTGATCCAAAGCCTTATATAAATGGCTTACAAAACCATAGCGAGTATCTTCCCCTCGGAAACTCAAAAAGACATCAAAGTTCTTGAGTTGGTGAGATGAGGCCATCGGGATTTACGAGCAGACAGATGAAAAAAGTTGAAAGGAGGAGGAGAAAGAAAGCTGTGAAAGCCGTGTCAAAATAAAGTGAGGAAAGTAAAGGACGAATTAGGAATTGAGAGTGAGTGAATGGATGCAAGAGGCTAGACTTTAATGTAGTCTTGTTTTCAAAAAGTGACACTCATTTTACATTAATTGCAATATCATGGAAGTTTCTGAGTAAAGCCCAAAATAACTCTGAACTTTCACGGAACCATACCGGGGTCATTGTGGTCAATCAAACTATGTGAAAGACGTATGTAAAGTTGTTATTTACAACTATGTATTTTGTTGGCTTTTATTCCGTGTCAAATTTGATTGTAATTATTATCAATCGTTTATACCTTGTATTTGTTGTGGGATCTGTTGTAAGGGTTGTGTGATAGAGAGTGTGTGTGAAGACTCAAGCATTTGGAGGCTGAAGGATTCTCGCGGGTATGTCGCGACCTAGCTTCCCGCGAAGTGAAGCATGTGCCCTGCACGTGCTGGAATGCGAAGAGTCAGGCCTGGTGGAGACAACTGTCTCTCGCGAGTATCTCGCGGGTAAGGCCTTCCCGCGAGACACCCGCGAGACAAGCTGTTCTACCAGCCTGTACTGAATGACTCACACATTTTGCACCTATCCTATATATACCATCATTACCCACAAATGTTGAGGAATGCTTCAGAGAGAAAACCCTAACCAAACACATTGAGAATTAGAGATTGTCATCCCCACCTTTCTCTATACAATTGCTTGTGGTATCTCCTCAACCTTTCCCTCTCCATTCTCCATATCTTTGAGAGGTTGATAGCCCAAACACTTACCACACCTTTGAGAGTATTGAGTGACGTTTTGGTGTTGCTGGGAAGCATTGGAAGAAGCCTAGAATGACAGATGCAACATGGAGCTTGTTGTGGGATCCGGAGAACTAAGACAAGACACGGTTCCGAGAAGTCTTGTTAGAG
This sequence comes from Quercus aquifolioides, assembly GCA_019022515.1. NCBI lineage: Eukaryota > Viridiplantae > Streptophyta > Magnoliopsida > Fagales > Fagaceae > Quercus > Quercus aquifolioides. The sequence goes on from CM032333.1 coordinate 6,937,786, forward strand.
TAGGAGCTTGGAGGGTTTAGGTACATAGGGTAGACTAGGCTTGGAGGGTCTCTTGCTAACCCATGTATCCCAACTGATTGTCTAGTGGATCGATTTCCGCTTGAAGGGCGGCGGAGAGGTTTTTCGCCGAGTTCTTCGGTTTCCTCTTCGATAACACGTCTCGGTGTTATCTGTGTTTGCATCCTTCTTCCCTACTCTTGTTCATTTCATTTTTACTGTTGTGTTGCTTTAAATATGGATTAGAGTAGTTGTTTTGTTTATACGCTTGTGTTTACACTATTTCGCACTTATCATTAAGTTAGTGTAAAATCAACCAAGCCGTAATTTTAATTTGGGGGTCTAAACCGCTCGTGTGTTTTCGACACATTTTTGAGCTTTCAACGTAGATGTCCCTCTTCCACGCAATCTTATACAGCTATTCCACTAACTTTAAATCATGTTAAAGCTTGATTGACAGAGCGACAAATCCAGGGGCTCTAGTGGGTTTCAGAGAGGGAAAACTTGTTTGGAAAAAAAAATATTTATTTTTGGGACAAATTACAAATACAACTAAATTTATTGTTTTTGGGACAAATTTCAACTAAAATTTATTTGTTTTTGTTTTTGGTTTTTTTTTTTTTGAATTATTTTAGTTTAAAAAAATCAAAATTCTTCAGTTTTTTATTATTTAAGAGGTACTAGAATTATTTCAGTTTTCGAATTATTTGTTTTGGTTTTTGATACATTAAATTTTTTTTTTTTACTAATTTATATGCTGATGTGCCAATTTTTAAATGTCAAATAATTTTTTTTAATATTATCCTAATAAAAAATAATGTCCACAATATTTTGACAATATTTTTACAACAAATCTTAAGTAACAGGTTGTTACTGGTTGCTATTGTTGGGGCAAAAAAGTAATCTTAATGTTAGGTTCAAATTTGAACCATTAACAACTAACCACCTGTGATTTGTTGTAAAAATGTTGTAGACGTAGCATCTCTCTTATTCTAATAGCTACACCAGTATTTATTGTGCAACAACGCACTCTGTCTGCCATGTAAGACTTTTTAGTTAGTAGGTTGACGGCAATGACCAAAATAGAAATAATTTTCTATTTGTAAGGACTGAAATGGGCACTAAAGTGTAATTTTACTATAAATTTATAATAAAAAATTACAAATTAAATTTATGATGGGACTCACGACGTTAACAAGACCCATAAATACATTTACCTTTTCATCGTAATTTTCTGAACAGGGCCACATGGGGATGCATATTTATTATGATAGGATAGGATAGGCCGAGTGGGGATGCATATTTATTATGATAGGATAGGACAGGCCGATGCATTTGTTATGATAGGCATGATGTTCATGTATTCAGACTTCTTAATTAGATTTTAATGCAATCCTATTCTTGGTGAGGTTTAGGTGAGCACTTTGTGTCTTCCAAGTTGACAAGCCTGTTGGATTCCAACAATACAGTCAATGCCCTACCAAGTTTCATGGAACCGAAACCGATGTCAAGGTATCGTGGGAACCTGGTAAAGATAGCCAAATATCATATTTTGATAAAATTTGTGATAAATTAGCATTGTTTTAAAAATATTTAATAATTTTTCACTTTTTTAGTACTTAAGTTTCTAATGAGTCGTTAGTGTGACACTACTAACTTAGAACTTGTAGAACTAAAAAAAATATTGTAGTACTCGATATTAGTGAAATCGAGTATCTTTTTATGATACTCAATCTTAGTACAGTCGAGTATCTTTTTTTTTTCCTACTTGTTAATTATGTTGGAATGACTTAGTAGCTTGACATTAGTGGTTTTAACATATGTAGTATGAAATTAAAAGAATACACAAGTGTAACTTAATCAATGCTTAAGTTTCGGTCCTTGTGATTCACGATTGCAAGCAAAACCAATCAGGATTTCCTAGTCAGCCTGACACTGAATCAAGCCATTTCTAGTCTTTGATACTCATTTTCTTGAGAGGTAGATAGTCTTGGTCGTTATGATACAAAAATTTCGTTGTAGTACTTTAGCAGAGAAAAGCAAGGAAGTCGATTCCGTACCATACCGGCCGTACCGGCCGGTGTATACTGTACCGGCAAGCATACCGGTACACATAACCCCCCTATTTCGTACCGGAAAAATAACCGGCCGTACCGGCCATGTACCGGGTGTACCAGCCAATTTCGGGCAATACTGGCCGGTACCAGGCGTACCGGCTGGTACCGGAAATTTTTATTTTTTTTTTTTTTTTTAAAGTTTTGTAATTTTTGAATTTTTGTTAGGGCAGAATGGTAACTTATTTGCATTAACTTATTAGTATTATTTGTTTTCTTAGTATGCAATGGTAACTTTTAAGCTTTCTATATTTTATATTGTGTTTTTTTTTCTTCTTTTAATTGATACTAAAGTCTAAAATCATGAATAATTAGTTCTGAATTGAGGAAATGTTTTATGGTAAACTTTTATATTTATTATAATACACACACACATACATACATACATACATATATATATATATATATTTATAAATATTAAAAATAGCGGTAAACTCGAAACGGTACACCGGTATTGACCGGTATCCGAAATATATCGTACCGCTGGCCAAACCGGTATAGCCTCCGGTACGGTATTGACTCCCTTGGAGAAAAGGTTGAGTCAAGTCTACGAAGACCCGTGCCTCACGATGTTGAGTCAAGTCTTCCCCAGCCCCCTCTTTCGTGTGTGTTTCCTGGCAAGTTTGAAATACTCATGGGAATGCAGGGACAAATATTGGGTCCGTTTGGATACAGCTTATTGTTGCTGAAAACTGATTGTTGCTGAAAACACTATAGCAAAATAATTTTTAAATGTATAAATAGTACCGCGGGACCCATTTTTAATATTTTTTAATGCGTAAACAGTACATGAACAGTGCATGAACAGTGTTGCACTGTTCATGCACAGTATTTTTTCCCCTCAAAAGTCAATAACTCCGGCAAAGAAAAAAAAAAGAAAAAAAAAAAACTGAAAACACAGGGGCAAAACACAACGTAACTAAACTCACTATCCAAATCCACACATTATCACCTACAGCTACCATATAGACTCAATCAGTAAACAGTAATTTGTAAGAAAAATCTTTATAGAGAAGAAAACCCAAGGTGTACATTGAAATCAAACTAGATAACGTTTCCTAAGAGCATCCACATAGGAGCCTTTATTCCATGCCTTGAAACCATTTTCGGAATGGGCAATGCTAATCTATTTTAGTGTAAGAAATAAATCGTGACTATTAAACCATTTGCCGATTACACCGTTTAGATTCTTAAAAAAAAAATAAATAAATTATTAAATATTTTTAAAATAGTATTAATTTACTATAAATTTTACCAAAATACGGTATTTGACTACTTTTACCGATGAGAAGTTAGTTCCATAAAACTCAATTTTTTTTCCATGGTTAAATAAGTCATCAAGAACTTTAAGATTGGGTACATCCGGAGTCAACAACTTGACAGGCTTTGGTCAATCGACATGCTTGTGACACTTTCGGCACTATCTCTAGTCATCTTCCAAGAAATTGCTCCTTTATTTCGTTGTCTCTTGATAGTACACCGTGCATGGGTCTAGTCTATCTCTTGTCAATTGTTATCTTCCAATAAATTGCTCCTTTATTTCCTTGTCTCTTGATAGTACACTCTGTATTTTCTCCTTTAGCAGACTCCTCCAGCTGGATGCCATTATTTAGAATTAGGCAAAAATGCAAAACTGACCCTCTAACTTTTACCGTTTTTCATTTCAGTCCTCTAACTTTCATTTTTGTCAATTCAGTCCTCTAATTTTTAATTTTTTGTCAATTCAAGGCTCCGTTACTGTGCCGTTACTGCTGCTGTCAGAATCACTAAAACGACGCCGTTTTGCTCTTCTTCTTCTTCTTTTTTTCTTTTTTTTTTTTTTTTTTTTTTTTTTTTTTTTAATTCGGAATTAAAATAAGAAAAATCAGAAAAAAAAAAAAAAAAAAAAAACATAACATTAAGGGGAACGACGTCGTCGTTCCCCTTCCCCTGAAATCAAAAGAAAACCAGGTACCTAAATCCCTAACCCGTGAAACTTTGAGAGAGAGAGAGTGAGCCGATTTGAGAGAGAGAGAGAGAGACTGAGTTCACCGCCACCACCCCACCGTAAAATTCGCCCAAAATTCTTCTGATTTTAAAGAGACAAAAGATTTCGAAGTCGCTGACCCACTCCGTCGACCCATCTTGAAGTCTCTGCTCTGACCTTGCCGTCACAGACCCACGACAAAAAGCTCCTCCTCCTTGCAGCTGGTAAGTCTCTCAAACTCTCACTCTCTCTACCTCACCTCTCGCTTGCCTTGATTCTGAATCGGAATTGTTGATGAATCGGAATCATTGTGGGTCTGTGATATAAATAAAAGAAACATTAGATAATAAAAACATTAGAAAGTGATATATTGCTGAGAATGGGTCTGTGACTGCCTTTTTTTTTTGTTGGCTGATTGGGTCTGAGGTATATTGTTGCAGTGTTATATAATTTATATGTTTATTGTTAATGAAATTTGTTATTGAATGATATACAATAATATTTGTAGTGGTTGTGGTTGTGTTGGATACAGAGATTCTCAGTTACCAGGTTGGTGGGAAAGCTGAAGAGCATGTAGATTTGCTTGTGAACCATTTGGCTGATTGGTTAGAAGAGGAGCACGGAAAGAACCTGGTTTTTCAGGGGAAGGGGAACAACGTCAATGTTTTTTTTTTTTTTTTTTTTTTCCTGATTTTTCTGATTTTAATTCCAAATTAAAAAAAAAAAAAAAAAAAAAAAAAAAAAAAAAAAAAAACAGAAGCAAAACGCGTCGTTTTAGTGATTCTAACGGCAGCAGTAACTGTACAGTAACGGAGCCTTGAATTGACAAAAAATTAAAAGTTAGGGGACTGAATTGACAAAAATGAAAGTTAGAGGACTGAAATGAAAAACGGTGAAAGTTAGAGGGTCAGTTTTGCATTTTTGCCTTAAAATTATATTTGATCTTTTTTTAATCTATTTTTATATATTAATCGATTAATCCATTAATTTATCTTAAAGTCTAAGAGAGAAAAACTTATGGGTTAATCTAAGCAGCTTCTAATTAATCCAGGTAGTTTTAATTTGATCCAATATTGACCTTAATCTATGAAGGTCAGACCCAACTTCACCTCTATGCTTGAATACTTTTTTGCCTTGCATTATTGTAACTTTTGACCATTTTTGGCATTACGCAATCAAACAGTTTTCACTTTATCTTCTGTTTAAGAACTTTACATGCACTTGTCTACATCGTCTCTTGCTGACTAAGCTTGTTTGCAGCGACGGACCCACAGCTACACGTAGGGGCCTTGGGCCATGGCTCCCCTTGAATTTCTTGTTTCTTTATTTTCGAGGGAGGATTTATTATTTATATTCCCAAAAATGTAAAGTTATTCCCCTGAAAAATTATATATATATATAAGTTTTTTTTAAACCCATCTCTTATTTTTTTGGTGTGATGTGAATTTTGAAAATATGGCCTTTGGTAACATTGTTTAAGTATTATTGTTCAGTTTTCAGTGTTATAGAAATACGTGTTTGAGTGTTATAAAAATACATGTCAAAAGTGTTATTATTATTTAAATACTAAAAATTGTTGTTTAAAAGCGGGTACCAAACAGCCCCTATGGTTAGATTACATGTGCTTGTTATATTCTTTTTACTTGTAAAATTTCAAAAATATTAAAGATCAATAACTATGTCAATAATGTCATATTTTGATTTTAAGCTTTTGTGGTAAAGAATTATGCATAAAAAATAAGTTTATTGATCGAATAATAAATAAAACTCGATTAAAATGAAATTTGATATGCATGTTAAGAACATAAAGAATATGCAATCTAACGATTAAATTTTCAAAATTCATATTTAATAAATAAATAAAAAAAATAAGGAGAGTTTAAAGAATTTCCTGTTCAAAAAATATGTGAAAGAACCCAATAAAAGAAAAAAAAAAAAAAAAGTTAGGCGTCACATTTATGTGACTGTTTGTAAGACCAAATATGCCAGTAAGGTGTGTTGTTTTTAATTATTATTTTTTTTTTCCATTGGTATTTTTAGAATCGGTTTTTTTTTCTTTATTCAAATGACTTTTTTATCCTTGGTAATATTAATCAGAATAGTATTATAGAAATCATGTATATTTACACGGTTACTGTAACAATATTTTAAATTTACATAAGCTAATATGGTTGATTTTTGGAATTGAATATGCAAAATTTACCATTATGTTATTATACATTGAGATATAAATGCTCTTACCAAGTGACAAATACATATTTTCTACACAAAAAAGTTTATGCAGAAAATATGGGTCAACCCCAACTCAATCCTAACTTGATTGACACTTATCTCTAAGAGCATTTGTATTAGTTCATGTAAAAATTTTAGTCTATTTTAACATAAGAACTACATTTTTTATTTTACATACTCACTTTTCAAAACACCTCATATCAAATTATCTATTTTACATAACATTTCATTAAAATATCAATTTTTTCTTAATTTTTTTAATTGTATATCTTTCTTTACACCCAACAATATCATCCACTCTCTTCCTTCATTTTCAAAATACGTAAAAAAAAATAATAAAAAATTAAATATATAATAAATAGTATCAATATAAATTTACCCATAGCTATAACAACCTATTATGCTGTTTATTATTATTATTGACCAAGTTAAATCTGATCCGGCTTATTTGCCAATCATATCATTTTATATTATTATTGTTTTTAAAATTTCTATCAAGAAGATAGTTTCATATATTCATATTGCCTTCTTTTGAAATTTTGAATAAACCTCTCCACCCTCCACACACTGACATGCATTTATTACTATTTATCATTTACACAATCCGTACCTATTTTTATTGTGTCATCAACAATATGGTCCATAGCTTTTTTTTATTCCAATATAGTCTACAGCGTTTACACTAGTTTACACAATCTGTGCCTATTTTGTTGTGTTATTAACAATAGGGTCCACACAACTAACAATAGGGTCCATAGCTGTACCTATTTTGTTGTGTTATTAACAATAGGATCCATCTCATCATAAAAAAAAAAAAAAACAATAGGGTCCATAGCTTTTTTTTATTCCAATATAGTCTGCAACTGTCACGTGGGTTGATGTGATATCACATTAACCCCCACTTTTGTTATTATGTTATAATTTTTATTATCAAAAAATGTTATAATTTATTTTATATTTGAACCAGTTTATTTAGATTATATTTGTCTGATATATTTTCATTAATTACCCTTTATTTAGTAATAATAATTTTAAGCAAATCTAAATGTCCACATAAAAATTATCATAATAAAAAATATGAATTTAGAATAATTTATTTTGTGCTAATATTAATTTATTAAGTTAAATAAATTTCAATTGTGCAAGTTTAGAATATAAACTAACCACATCATCTAGTAAAGTTGAGATTGTTTTATTCTTAAAATTTTGTTTTAGTCAAATTATAATTTTGTATTATAAATCATTTTTTATTTCTTTTTTTAATCGATAAAAAATAAAATATTAGTGAAACTTGAATACAAAAACTTAATTAATAAATTTTTATTTCAAAAGGCAAAAATAAAAAATAAAAAAAATTGATAGAAAATATTAAAAATTAAATAAATATTATTTAATTAATTAATATTTAAATATAAGAAAATACCATATTTAAAGTTTTTGCTCCCTAAAATTGTTGATCCCGCCCTAAGTCAAAATATCTCATTTTTCAAAACAACTCATGTCAGATTATTTATTTTACACAACATTTCATTGAAATATCAATTTTTTCTTGATTTTTTTAATTGTATATCTTTCTTCACACACAACAATCATCATTCACTCTCTTCTTTCATCCTCGAAATACGTAAAAAAATAAAAAAATAAATTAAATGAAAAATAAATAGTTTTAATATAAATTTACATAATTAAAACTATAACAAACTTGTAAATTTACACAATTATTTATATATTATATTTATTATTATTATTGACCAACTTAAATCTGATCCGACTTGTTTCCCTATCATATCATTTTTATTATTATTATTTTAAAATTTCTGTCGAGAAGATAGTTTCATATATCGTACTCGTTTGAATTCAAATTAATTTGGCGTTTACGTTTTGCGTTTTGCATTGTAGTGCGTTTTCAGTTTTTTTTTTTTTTTTTTTTTGCTTCAGCCGCACTTTTGACTAAGTCAGCAGTGAACAGTGCACCCGTGCACTGTTCACGGGTCTCACAAATTACATTTTTCAGCAACTTTTTTTATTAAAAATGGGTCCCACGATACTATTCACACATTTAAAAATTATTTTACTACAGTATTTTCAGTTTTCAGTTTTCAATTTTCAACTGTATCAAAATAGACCCATCACCTCTTTTTGAAATTTTGAATAAACTTCTTTAGCGTCAACACACTGACGTGCATTTGCAGTTTACACAGTCTGTACCTATTTTGTTGCGTTATTAATGATAGGAAAAGTCTTGTGCCATATAAAGTAGCAAAAAAAAATCATAATTCGCTCACATTGAAATGCATTTATAGTTTACATAGTTTGTACCTATTTTGTTGTGTTATTAACGATAGGAAAAGTCTTGTGCCATATAAAATTGCAAAAAAAAGTCATAATTCGCTCATATGACAAGTTATAATCGGTAAAAAAGTGATGATGGGACATTCTTACATCAACTATAACTCACCATATAAACAAGTTGTAACTTTTTCTGTGTCACTTTATGTGGCACTTGAAAGACTCTTAACAATAAGGTCCATAGCTTTTTTTATTCCAATATAGTCTGCAACTATCACGTGGGTTGATGTGATATCACGTCAATCCCCACTTTTGTTATTATGTTATAATTTTTATTATCAAAAAATGTTATAATTTTTTTTGTATATTTTAATTAGTTGTATGACTTTTCAATTTGTACCGATTTTCAATTTTTTTTATATTTGAACCAGCTTATTTAGATTATATTTGTCTGATATATTTTCATTAATTATCTTTTATTTAGTAATTAATTTATTAGGATGGCAGTGCCATACTAATAATTACAGATAGTTTGATAAGATTGGAATGTGCTACATAATTTATGTAGGGGTAAGGGCCCAGAAATCGTATATTGGGTCTTGAGTCTTAGCCGTGAGTTTCAGTATGTCCGAGGAGGGACAAATAGCTTTTGAGGGCTTCCAGTTCATGAGCCCTATGAGCAAGGGAATGAATGGCAGTCTGAGGAGCAATTACTTCACGGCCATAGCAAATACAGCTCAAGTACGTGTTCTGTCAACAGAGATGACTTCCATAGAAGCTCCAGTGCCAGAAGCATGCCTTATCAACACATGAGAAGGAAGGGAACCCGAAAATATCTAGGAAAAGGCTGATACCTCCGCATTAAATGCAATGCAGCAACTTTTTTGGCTGCATTTATGTGGAGAAGACCTCTGAACAGTGCTTCCTTGGCCACCGCAACTCACAAAAAGCCAGAAGGGGTGTCTTATTGGATGGGCACTCAAGTAGTGGCCTGGATGATCGACAAGTGGAGGGCCGAAGATCACCAGAAGGGATTTATAAAACGAAAGAAATTCTCCTTAAGTGGGGGATCAAAAAATAGAGAAAGAACATTGTAGCAACCAGAATCACACTTGTAATTAGTTTCATTAATCTATACAAACATTGGTCTCCTCAGCAATACATTCACCTAGTCTTACGTACTTTGTTCTTACATGATCGTTTTTCAAACACTTCTTAGCCATTGTTAGATGCACTAAGACCTAATTCTTGGACCCACTCTTTACAAATTAATTGTGCTGGGCTCCTTAACCCACAATCTCATACATATTGTGCTTGTGTTGCAAACCGTGCCCTTACAATTTGCTTTAGTGTTACTGGTAACTACAATTATTCTTTTTTTCCTTTTTTTTATATGATGAGTTAAGTTTATAGTATCAAACTATCAATTTTATGATAATAATAATAATTTTTTTTATCACTAGACATAGATAAAAATTGATTTTTATTTTTAGTATAAATAAAATTTAAATCTGATTTTTTTTATTTTAATCACAACTGAATTACCAATTGATCTAACGTAACCCAAGACGGAAACTGTAGACTTGATGACTAGTACAGCCAGTCACATAATTACAGTCAACCAACCAAAGAAGTACAATCTGTACATGTAGCAGAAATTTAATTAATTTTTTTTAATCACCCAATTGTGTGCCAAGTTTTCCAATTTGCTTAAATATTTTTATTATAGGTTGATTTTGGTAATGGGGTGGCAAAGTTAGGATGCGATTCGCATTAGTTGAAAAAGACAGATTTTTTTTTACTACTTAACTTATTTTTTTACAAGAAAGAAAAAAATAACTATTTTTTAATAATTATTTATTTTTTTCTTTTTTTGACCAAATTTTTTATATTTTTCTAAAACTGAAATTAAAATTTTTCTAATATTTCATTTTTTATTGATTAAAAAAAAATAATAATAATTTATAATACAAAATTATGATTTGACTAAAATAAAATTTTAAGTATAAAACAATCTCAACTTTACTAGATGATGTGGTTAGTTTATTGTGGGGTGCTTTTTTTGCACTCCCAGGGAAACTATTTGCGTACTTTCTGGAAAACTTTTTGCAATCCCATATCGAAGACAACTCCTTCCCCCCAGGCTTTATAAGCGTGAGCCTTAGACGAGGGAGTACCGTTAGTTATCCTTGTCTAAGGCTCACGCTTATAAGGCCTGGGGGGAGGGAGTTGTCTTCGATGTGGGACTGTAAAAAGTTTCACAGAGAGTACGCAAATAGTTTCCTTGGGAGTACAAAAAAAGCACCCCACATTTATATTCTAAACTTGCACAATTGAAATTTATTTATCACATACCTCAATAAATTAGTACTAACAAAAAATAAATTATTCCAAATTCATATTTTTTATTATGATGCAAATAGTTTTCCTGGGAGTACAAAAAAAGCACCCCACATTTATATTCTAAACTTGCACAATTGAAATTTATTTATCACATACCTCAATAAATTAGTACTAACAAAAAATAAATTATTCCAAATTCATATTTTTTATTATGATAATTTTTATATAGATGTTAAAATAGACTGAAATTTTTACATGAACTAATACAAATGCTCTTAGAGATAAGTGTCAATCAAGTTAGGATTGAGTTGGGGTCGACCCATATTTTCCACATAAAATTTTTTGTGTAGAAAATATGTATTTGTCACTTGGTAAGAGCACTTAATCTCAATGTATAATAACATAATGGTAAATTTTGCATATTCAATTCCAAAAATTAACCATATTAGCTTATGTAGCAGGAAGACTTCTCCTTTTGTACTCTTGTAACCTTTCCTCTTCAAACAGACAATTTTGTAACCGCAGGAAGACTTCTCCTTTTGTACTCTTGTAACCTTTCCTCTTCAGACAAACAATCTTGTAACCTTTAAGACAGTTTTATTTTGTAAGCTTGTAACTCTTTAGATAGTGTTTATTTTCAAGTATTATCAAAGATAGAAGTTTGTTTCAAGTAAGATTTTATTAGTTTCAGTTTTCATATTCCATACTCCATTTTAACCATATTTTGAATATATCTATTTTGCTATTTTTATTTGTTTGGTAATTTATGGGAAATATAACTATAATGTTTGGTTTTTTCAAAAGAAAAATACAAATAATCACTTATTTTGTATTTTTTCTTTTAATTATTTATTATTTTTGTGGGATGTATTTTCTTTAATTGATTGGTCAAAGAAATTTATTTAGAATAATGCTACAACTACTATAAATTTTAAAATATAGGATTTACAAAACAAATGTATCAATTTTTAAAACATAATAAAAAAAAGTATTATATTGTTTATGTAATGCCAATCATATTTATTATCACAATATTTTGTAAATATTTTTTATTAAAGTTGGAAGTAGGTTTGGTTTTTTTAATTTATTTATTATGTTATTGATGAGGTAGTAATCATGTTTATTTCCATATCAATTTGTAATGTTTTTAATTAAAGAGCAAAAATTAAGTATGTTCCCCAATTAAATTCAAGTATCAACTAATAAAATACAAAAATCGCTATATTTTTCAGAGGCAATTAATTTCAATATAACTTATGTATGAATTTTATTGGGGAACCATATGTATCACTGAAGTAACGATATCTAAAGTTTACCCTTTGTAAAACTAGTAGTAGTTCGAGCAATTTTCTTGTTGATATTTTGTATTTTTTGTATTTTTTTTTTTAAGTTACACAAGTTAATTAATATCCTAATTTTGTCTCTGCATGTTCAGCAATTTTAGGACCACAAAAAATTTTTTTTTTTGGTCACAACTTTGACAAAATTTTAATATGATAAATTGAGAGTTGTTGCCTATCACTTCCACATGGATGATCATTATTTTTTCTTCACTATTCACAGATTACTACATCAAAGTTGTGATTAAAAAAAATTGTGATTCTAGATTTTCTTATGTTTGTTTGTGAATCATCTTATTCAATGGAGTTTGGCTTCCCTCTAGTCTTTTTGTACGTTAGAGATGACACAGGACTAACACTTAGCATAAAATATAGCTACGTGCCAGTCTTGTCTCTTGTGCATAAGATGGAAGCCCTGCTCTGTTTAATAAACACTTTACATTTTATATTCTTTTTGGATAATTCATGTGAAAGTTTCTACATTGGCTCTTGATGCTTGTGCGTTTAAATGTGCGTTTGACTCCAAATTAAAAAACTAGCTTATTTTACTATTCAGCTTATTTTTGCTACTATTCATGGGCCCCATGCACTTTTTGGTACTATTTTTGAGTTCCACTATACTATTTCAGTTAACGTTTACCTTTATCTACAGTACTTTCAGCAAAAAAATTTCAGTTTCAACAAAATAAGCGGATCACAAAGAGACGCTAAACTAAGCTTGTTTCTAACTCATCTTATTTGCTTAAAATTAATTTTTTGTCCCTCCTTTAAATAAGTTGGCCGAACAATTTGCACATAAATAGCACTTATTGGCTTATTGCTTTTCTCTTGCCATCATCTCAAGAAATTATTGGCACTCAACAAGCTCATCCCCCTTTCATGTGAAGAGCGAGCTCAAATCATGAGTCCCATATAGAGATCCACCCTCATGTGCCAAGGGAATGGAGTCTGCCTATGTGGACTTATTATTTCATATTCATTGTCCATTAAGTTATTCTTAGTTTCACCAAAAGTATCATCAGAAGTATTGATTCTCACAAAAAGTATCAAAAGTATTATATAATAATAATTGAAGGGATATAGCCAATCATATGTCCAATTTTATAATTTGCTAAGTTATGCGATTATGAGTGGTGGACATACATTTTTTGCTTTGTGCGACCCATCACTTTACATAAATTGCTCACAATCACACAACTTAGTAAGTTGTGAAATTAAGTATAGAAATGGTTGTGTTCGTGAGTGGACTCATTAGATATAGGCAACGACACTACAAGGGTTTGATGTTGTAGCATTTGGTATGTGTGAGGAACTTAAAAAGCAAGGTTAAGGATTTGATATTGTAGCATTAGGCGTGTGTGAGGGACAAAAAACAAAGTTTTGGCTTATGCGTTAGTGTGAGATCATCTTTCAGTGTGCTAAGGATTTAGTTTAATTTATGTTTCTAACAGTTAGTGAGTATATGTGACATTTTTATTATTGATAATGGATTTTTTTTGTTAGGGTTCCATTTTGACACAAGAGACATCTCAAACTATGTAACATGATCAAAATTTATGAAATAAATCAATTTGCTGAAGCTTTCAAGCTTTTATTGTTTAAAAACGAGTTTGAAATTTTCAAAGTCACTTATCAATATAAAAAACTTTCAGAGTCAATTTGATTGATTGGTGAACAAACTCACAAAAGCTTATTCTTTACCATCTAACGTTAAATTAGAAAAGCAGCTAAAAATATGGACTTTTGATGGAATAAGTTGAGAATAAGTTGAGGGCAATTTTGGGAATACATTCTTAACCAAAGGGTACGTTAGTGCACAACATTCTTAACGTCAATTTAACAGAGTTTAGATAAATAAATGTCAAAGGGAGAAAAATGTTTTTTTCCTTTAAGTTTGGGGGTGAGTGTCATTTTTTCAAACCTCAAGAGAGGGGAGTGTTATTTGCCCTTTTATTTTTATGAATAAATGCTCGGTAGTCTTTTATTTTTTTTTTTTTGGTTCCAATGCTCGGTAGTCTTTAGTTAGACGTTTTCCAAACAATATATTATTAGTTTATTAAAATATCTTTGACCATGACAAATGACAGTGATTCTTAGAACTTTCAATCACAAGACTTGAACAACTCCTTAGAAGAGTGAGTTTAAACCTATTAGACGCTTTCTTCTATATAAAGGTTGCCCTGGCTACTTCAACACTTCCTCATTTTTGTTGTCTCTTGCTTTTGCCTTCCCACTGTTTTCTGCTACACCGAAGAAGACTGTAACATAAGGCTGGACAAACCTTTAGTTGCACAGCAAAAAAGTATTCCATTCACGTCGAGTTTTGGAGAATTTGCCTTCGGATTCCATCCTCTTGAAAGTGAGAAAGAAAATCAATTCTTGCTTGCAGTTTGGTTTTATAAAACAAAAGATCCAACCATAGTTTGGTCTGCAAATGGGAATAAACCAGCACCAGAAAACTCTGAACTGCGGCTGTATAGCAACAATGAGTTTGTTCTCTATGACGATGTAGGGAAAGAGTTATGGAAGCCTCCAAGGAAGGGTTCCAAATCCATTTGTGCGGCTATACGGGACAATGGGAATTTGGCGATTCTAGAATCTACATGAGCAGTATAATTCTATATGGGAGAGCTTTAAAGAGCCTACTGATACAATCTTGCCTGGTCAAATATTGTACATGGATACCGCACTCAGGTCTCGTCAATCTGATACAAATTATTCGGATGGGCGCTTCCAGCTTTCTTTACAGCTTGATGGCAATTTGGTGCTTTATTCTCTGACAAAATCTCTGTTATCTGAAGCCCTTCAGAAGGCTTATTTTGCCACCGGCACACTGAACTGGGAATCACAGTTGAACTTTACTGAGGACGGATACATGTACATCAAAGACGCAAACGAATCAAACAGAGTGCACAGCCTAATTACCAATGAATATCCAGGCTCAAAAGAAGATTTCTACTACTTGGCTAGGATTGATCATGACAGAGGTTTCAGACTATACAGACACTTCAAAAAGGACACCACAAATGATGAGTCTGTGAGCTGTTCTTCTTCTTCATCATGGACTGTAGTGAAAAGCATTCCCGATGATACTTGTAGTGTACTTTCTGGTGACACTATTGGAGGCGGGTTCTGTGGGCCCAACAGCATTTGTAGTACCTTTGACGGTTCAAGAGGGACGGCATTTTGCTCATGTCCTCCTGGATTTTCCTCCTTGGACCAATCCTACAATTGGTCAGGGTGTGTACCAAACTTTGCACTGCCTAGCTGCGACAACAATGGATGGGAAGTAAATAAAGAGCTTGTAGAATTTGTAAAGCTTGAAAACATGGATTGGCCATCCTCGGATTACGACTTTCTTCAAGGACCTGGTGTTTCCGAGGAAAGCTGTATTCAACATTGCCTAGATGATTGCTTGTGTGTTGCAGCCGTTTATGATCAAGGCGAGACATGTATGAAGAAGCAGTATCCTTTGTCCAATGGAAGAAAAAGCCCAAATATTACTAGCATAGCTCTCATCAAGGTACCTAAAAATATTGGTATAGAAAAGAAAGGCCAGTCTCTGATAGTTGTCTTGGCAGTACTCCTTGGCAGCTCTGCATTTCTCAATATCCTTTTCTTCCTAGCTAGTTCTGTGGCCATTATCTACTTGTACCATAAAAAGCTAAATTTGCCACGGAATATTGATAGCACATTTGCAACAAATGTGAGAAGTTATACATATAAAGAGCTTGAAGAAGCAACCAGGGGCTTCAAGCAAATATTGGGTAAAGGTGCTTTCGGAACTGTTTATAAAGGGGTCCTTGCGTCAGATTCTAAAAGATTTGTTGCAGTCAAGAAATTAGATAAAATGGTAGAAGAAGGTGAGAAGGAATTCAAAACAGAAGTGAGTGTGATTGGTCAGACTCATCACAAGAATTTAGTTCAGTTGCGTGGTTATTGTGATGAGGGGCAACACCGACTTCTGGTATATGAATATATGAGTAATGGCTCTCTAGCCACCTTTCTCTTTGGGATATCAAGGCCTCATTGGGACCAAAGAGTGCAGATTGCTTTTGGAATATCAAGAGGCTTAATGTACTTACATGAAGAGTTCTGCACTCAGATCATATATTGTGACATAAATCCTCAAAACATACTCTTAGATGAGTGCATTACTCCAAGGATTGCTGATTTTGGATTAGCAAAGCTTTTGTTGGCAGGCTCGGGCAGGAATAAGAGGAACAATTGGGTACTTTGCACCTGAATAGTTTAGGAAAGGATCCATTTCGGTTAAGGTTGATGTCTATGGTTTTGGTGTGATGTTACTTGAGATCATTTGTTGCAAGTCCAGTGTCACATTTGCATTGGGAGAAGAGGAAGCATTGATAGATTGGGCTTATGAATGCTACAAAAATAAAAGACTAGAAAAGTTGATTGAAAATGATGAGGAGGCAAAGAATGACATGAAGAGGCTAGAAAGACTTGTGATTGTGGCTATTTGGTGTATTCATGAAGATCCTTCACAGAGACCCTCCATGATAAAGGTCACACAAATGCTTGAGGGAGTTATTGAAGTTTCTGTACCCCCACGCCCTTCATTGTACACTTCCTTGTCTTCAAAAAAATAGTTCACCTTGATATTGGACAATAAATTCAAATATAATCTTTATCATTTAGTGCAGTAATTAAGTGAACATAGGTATCAAGTTTATAACAAGAAAGCTTTATCCTCATAACTAATCTCAACTTCAAAATTTTGCAAATCTGCTAGTATTTTGTTATGATCATTCAAATGGTTAGATAGACAAATACTTGCACAATAATGGAAACGGAAGAGTTTTTTCCTCAAAAGAATTGGATCTCCATACTCTTGGTCATGTGCCTGCTCTCCAATTTTTTTTTTCATAGCTCGTTATCATTTGTCTACCTTATATAATAAATATTTTTGATCCTTGGCAAAACAAAAATGGATGGTGGTGCAAGCTTATCTATTAACCTTCTCCTAGTCTCCATCTAACCATTCTTCAGGTTTGTCTTTCAAGGTAATAATCAACTCTTGTTAGATCAAGACATCCATAAAATCGTATGCCACATGCCAATGTTGTTTGTTCCATTAAATTTTTCTACCTCAAGTTTGGAATTAGAGACCATAGTCTTAACTATCAAAGGTTTTGTAGATGGCTCACATGACATCTATTAGGTTAGTGTTGGCATGTTCATGACAATGTAATGCTTCTCTGAATTATAAAACTTCAAGTGAAAGAGAAAGTACAAGAGTCAGCTTTTGTTATTGTAGTCTTCGGAATTTCAACTGCATCCTGTTCTACTCTTGATCGATCTAGATCTACTTGTTGGTTGACTCTTGATTGATTTAAAATCTAAAGACGATTTGTGGAGATTAGTGATCAGTAACTAGAGCCACAGAGCCACCACAATCAGTTGTTGTGAAGAAATCGTTGAGGCAGTCCTTGGAGTCATGGATGGAGTTTGTGTGGAGAATTTCATGATAGAATAATTCAGGAACTTGGAGCAGTTTGTGGAGTCACAACTACAAGAGATAGCTTTAGAAGTAAGGGTTTATTCTATTATAAACTTTGATGGTAAATAATAAATTTTTTATTTGGGTAGGTATTCACTAGGTGTTCTTCTTTCCCCTTTGGGTACATCTCTAAGTTTTTTACATCGTCGACAAATCACTATGTTATTTATTTATTTATTTTTTGCACTTTATATTATATTGCGATTTGTTGTTATGCCTTGTTAACAGGGAATCCAATGCCTTTCATAAGTGGTTAATTTAATAAGTTTAGCTTAATTTTGTTAAAATTGAACTGTGGTCTAAACATACTTCTCAACATTTTCTTCCCAACAATTAGATCTATGAACCAATAAAAAAAAATAAAAAATAAAAAAACTCCAAAAAGAACAAATTCAAATGCCTAGATAGAGAGCCTTGACTCTAATACCAGTTTGCTGCACAAAAGAGCCTTCTGATAGCATTCTTGTACAAGATTGATTGTGAAAAAATTATTGGAGACTAGAGAAAGATAGGAATGAAAAAAATAAGCACAATACCACGCAAGTGAGAACCAAGGACTTATGTTGTTTAGCCTTTTAGGCCTACTTCCATGGGTGACTGTGAGAAGAAAATTGCACTAATAATTACAAAGGATACAATGATAGCACAAAGGAACTCTCAAAATTTTAAACCTCAAATAGACCCAAAAAAAAAAAAAAAAAAAATCAAAAATCAAAAATCACAAAGAATATGAAAAACAAAGTTGTGAAATACAACTAACCAGACAAAACAAATATGAAAAACAAAAGAGATGACAAACCGAAACTAGCACAAACAATCAAATATACTCCGCCCGAATCAACTCAAGCAAAGGAGGACAAACCCCCACCCACACCTGAGAGGTTTCACTTCTTCTAGCTAGTTGAGCTAGCTCATGGGCAGCTTTGTTGTACTCCCTATTCAAATGTCTGATTTTCCAACTGGAGAAAGAGCTCAGCATAGCAAGAATATCTTGATACAAATGCCCAAGACCACCATCCACAAACTTCTCATTAATGTTGCTAACGGTAGTGGCAGCATCAGACTCAATAATGACTTGAGTAATCTTCATGTCACAGGAAAGTAAAATCCCCATCTCCACCGCAAGGGCTTCCACTTCAGCTACTGAAAAGTTGCCCTGAAAATACTTACAACAAATAGTTGTAACTCCCCCACATGAATCTCTAATAACAGCCCCTACACTAGAATGTCTCCCATCCTCCGATGTTGCCCCATCCACATTCACTTTGAAAACCCCAGGAGGCGGAGGAGTCCACCTACAGTTTCTAGTTCCTTGCCTCTTATTCAAAGACATTCTTGCCCGCCTGTATTCATGAAGATAATTATTTGCAAAACCCCAAATATGGCTTGGCAACTTACAAGTAGACTAAAAAACAACTAAGTTCCTACTATACCATATTGACCAAGCTACTCCAAAAAATACTTCAAGATCTCGGGTTGTACCTTTGTCAAGGATTTGCATCGCAATATTAGATATATCACATAACCTCTGCCCATTCTCAACAACTTGGACTTCCCAATAATCCCAAACCCTTTTTGCCACTTCGCACTTGATGATGGTATGAACAATTGACTCCACCTCTCTTCCACAACAAGAACAAAAAACATTCTCCCCAATGTCTCTTTTCCTCAAATTCACCATTGTTGGAAGAGCATCTACACAAGCTCTCCAAGCAAAGATCTTGATCTTTAAAGGAATATTTAAATGCCACACCTTCTTCCATAACCACTCTCTTGGATTCCCACATGAACTTTCACCTTCCTTAGAATTATCCACCATATTGAGAGCTACATAGTATGCATTTTTAATCGAAAACACTCCCTTCTTATTGGCTGGCCAAATAATTTGGTCCTCTGGAAGATTATAGCTAATTGGAATATTGAGAATCGTCTTTGCTTCAAATGGCAAAAATATGTGATGGAAATTTAGACCCCTTAAACAACCAGATTGCGTAGCCTAGATTAATTAGCCAAGTTGTTACTTAGTCAAATTAAGCAATTCTAGGTTAAAACAATTAAATAATCATATCAAGAATATAATGCAGCGGAATAATAAATAACACAAGATATGATCACCCAGGAAACCCACGGTAAAAACCTGGGGAGGATTTGACCCACCGATCCTCAAGGCATAACAGAATTCACTATGAAAGAATTGAAGTTCTTACAAAAGGACTACAAGCTCCCCGCTCGACTTCCTAATGCTACCCACTAGTAGAACTTCCTGACACGACCATGCGCAGGCTCCGAATCCACGGACTACTTCTTTCTTGAATTCCTCAATCAGCTACAAGCTCCCCGCTTGCTTTTCTTTTAAGTTCCAATGGTTGCAACGGTAATGATCTTCAAGATGTTGAAATCATCTCTACCTTGAAAACCCTAAGTTTTGTGTAAAGGAAAGCTCCTCAAAGATCTCACAAGAGATTCACACAAAACAGCAATGTATGAGCAACAAAGCAATATGGACAACCTTCAAAAACGTGGCTAGGGTTTAGTTTATATACCTAGGGTAAAAACATAAAACCCTAAACGTTTAATGAGGTAAGGCTGAGTTGGAAATTCTGCAGAATAATCAACCTGTGCGATTTTCGATCGATCGAGTCTATTCTTCGATCGATCGAGCCAGGCCAAAAGTCCCAAGTACTTCTGCAGCCACTCGATTCCAACTTTACAATAATAAACCAACTTTGAGCAAGCCTAAACAAGACTAAATACAATGTTTTGATCATGGTTTGCCAACATTACAAATTAGAGTTCTAAATACATAAAATAGTAAGACCTTAGAACTTAACAATATGGACTGAATAAGGTCAGCCCTTCATCTTCTAGTGTCGTAATCAATTAAAGCCAAGACCATGGGATAATCACCAAAACTTTGTGTGGGGGGGGGGGGGGGGGGGAGGAAACCACTTTGTACGTTGTGGTGGAAGGCAGCCACTTGTCGTTCCATATATGAATCAACCTACCATTGCCAACTCTCCAACGGGTACCCTTCTTAACCACCTCAAGCCCTTGCATTATGCTCCTCCAAGCATAGGAAGGCCTAGAACCCAGGCAAGCATTGAGAACATCTCCATGGGGGTAGTATTTAGCCTTATAAACTTGAGCTACTAAAGAGTTTGGATTCATGAGGAGCCTCCAACCTTGCTTAGCAAGCATGGCTAGGTTGAAGGCTTGAAGATTTCTAAAACCCATCCCACCCATAAGCTTAGATTTGCGCAAATGCTTCCAACTCACCCAAGCAATCTTTGACTCTTGACCCCGCTGCCCCCACCAAAATTTTCTCATCATACCCTCAATATCATCACACAAACTCTTAGGAAGTTGAAAATAGCTCATAGTATACATAGGGATAGCTTGGGCCACTGCCTTTATGAGGATCTCTCTACCCCCTATAGAAAGAAGTTTCTCCTTCCACCTGGCCAACTTCCTCCCCACTCTGTCCTTAATCTCATCAAAAACTTCATTCTTTGACTTGCCAATCATAGAGGGAAAACCCAAATACTTACTGTGCCGAGAATCCTGCATAGGTCCCAAAATCTCCAAAATCTCATTTTTCTTTTCCTCATCCGTGTTAGCACTAAAGAATACCGAGGATTTGTCGGTATTGATTTTCTGACCAGAGGTACCTTCATACAAGCGGAGGATATCAATTAGCTTATGACATTCTTGGCCATTAGCTTTACAGAATAGTAAACTATCATCCGCAAAGAATAGATATGTGATCTTAGGGCAACCTCTACAAATTGATAAGCCACTCATCAACTGATTTCTAGTAGCTTTACTAACGAGAGAGGAAAAGCCATCAGCACACAGTAAGAATAAGTAAGATGATAAGGGATCTCCTTGATGAAGACCCCTTGAGGGTATAATGTTACCATAAGCTACACCATAATTAGCACAGAGTAGGAAACAGAAGTAATACAGTGCATAATCAGACAAATCCAACTATCATGAAAGCCCAATTTTTTCATAACCTGCTCAATGAAGCCCCATTCTGCCCTATCATAAGCCTTACTCATATCCAATTTAATTGCCATATAACATTCCTTTCTATCTCTTTTATTGTCCAAATAGTGCATGAGCTCAAAGGCTATAAGAACATTATCCATTATAAGCCTCTCAGATAGAAAGGCACTTTGATTTTCAGATATTATTTGAGGGAGAACGGACTTGAGGCGATTAGCTAAGACCTTGGAAATGAGTTTATAGATCACATTGCTTAGACTAATCGGTCTACAATCTGTCATTTTAGTTGGATTGTTCATTTTTGGGATAGGAGTAATAAAAGTTTTGTTTATATCAGCCATAGAAGTATTGGAATTTAGGAAATTTAAAACCATGCCAACTACATCATTAACCACAATATCCCAATATTTTGATAAAAGATAGCTGGCATACCATCAGGGCCGGGAGATTTTGTCGGATGCATATGCTTCAGGGCAGCTTCAATTTCCTTCTGTGTGAACTGCTTGATTAAACTTTGATTCATTTTAGCTATAACTTTAGGATCAATTGCTTCCACGGCCTCCATAATCCGATTAGGATGGGAAGTCATATACAACTTCTCGAAATATGAAACAGCCACCTCAGTCACCTCCAAAGCGGACACTCGCCAACTCCCCCTTTCATCTAGAAGCCTAGAGATGGTGTTTTTCTTTTTTCTTCTCGAGGCCTTTGTATGAAAATATCTTGTATTGCGCTCCCTAAGCCCCATCCATTGGACTTTATATCTTTGTTGCCACATGATTTCCTTACAATCTAGCAAGTCATTAATCTCCTTCCTGAGCTTGTTAATTTCTTGACCATTACGTCCATCATGATCTCTCAGCACTAACTCATTTAGGGCTTTCCTCTTAGCCTGAATTTGCCTTGGAACAAGGCAAAAAACTGACCTATTCCTCTTTGATAACCCATCGGCACACTACTTAAGGCCTGTCACCAGGCCATTTGGATTGTGTAGATCTACACTTTCATTCCAAGCTGCCTTGATAATATCTCTACACTCATCCCTTCTGGTCCACATAGCTTCAAACTAAAATCTTCACTTCATGGGGTTTTGTGGAACAAAAGAATCAGTGATCAAGAGCACACAATGGTCACTAGCAGATTCCACAAGATGGTACACTCTTATATCCCTATAATGATCAATCCATTCCTGCGTAACTAGAGCACGATCCAACTGAAGATACATTCTGTGTCTTCCCTCTTACATATTGCACCAAGTGAACTCCGGACCATAGAACCCAAGGTCCATGAATCTACAACAATTAATTGCTTCCTTAAATTCATTCATCTGCTTCTGAGATCTTCGAGCTCCCCTCATTTTCTTTGCGGCGGACACAATTTCATTGAAATCCCCGAAACACAGCCAAGGAAGCTGAAATTTTCTACTAAGTGCCCTTAATAAATCCCATCACTCCTTCCTTCTATGGATCTTAGGATTTCCATAAAAGCCAGTAATCCACCACTTAAACCCCGAATCTTCAGTGACAGTAGCATCAATATGCCTGTCTGAATAACTCTAAACATCAACAATAATATCCTTCCTACAGAGCAGAGCCAAACCTCCACTTCTCCATGACTAGGAACAACTAACCCATTGATAAAACCAACACTCAAAAAAATCGAGATCCGACTGTTGCACTAGACCTCGTAACGCTTGAACTGACCGAGGGTTCCCAAGCCCTCGGCAGTTCCATCCTAAAGCCCTCATCAGTAAAACAAATTCAAAGAAGATTAAAAGGATACAGGGGTTCAAGCAGAGCATCAAAACAACTCCCAATACAAGGGGAAAGTCCTCGAAAGGAAACAAACCCTTGATAATCAAATAAGGAAACACTAAAACATATAAAACACTACTCATAGATTGTATGGAAAAGCCACCTTGGCCGAAGCACACCAACACTAGGAGTACCCCACTTGCTGGAGATTCAACACACAAAATTACTTCTTGGGGTTCAAACACCCACCCCTTCAGCAGAAGAATTCCACATATCAATACCCACGCCAATCAGCTCCCAGGATTCTGACCAGCAACAAATCAATACCCGCACCGATCAAACTGGCCCACTTTTGTATCTAAGGAAACCCCCTATGAAGAAGGAAAGACTCACTGACAGGTGCTGGTAGATTGAGGATGTGCACCGAGAGAGAGAGCTGGAACTTCACGGTCCACATAGAGAGAGAGAGAGATGGAACTCTCTAAAAAGAACTGGAACCCTTCGGTCCAGAGAGAACTAGCACCTACTTGGGAGAGAACTTTTTGCAAAGAGAGATTTTTTTTTTTTTCTAGCTTTCTTTAGTTTTGCTCATCAAAATAGTAAATGCCAATAATTCATATCTATTTTGATACGACAATACAATGGGTGAGGCTTCCGTAAATGCTTACGTGTATGGGACAGAACACCTAGTCAACATGTGTTGTATTTGTGTCGCCTCCAGAACACAAGAGCACTTAAATGCAAGCCAAACACCAATACGGTCAAGGGTTAATTAATTGCACATTCCCTGTACTCAACTAATAATGGGATACTCTTCAATACTTCCTAAACTTTAACTAAGCAATGATTCTTTGATTTATTGGCAATATGCATATTACCCCGCTGTTACTGAATTTTGTAAAGTTAAAAAAATTTTAAGAAATTTTTAATTTTCTTATCAAAAATTGTGTTCAACTTTAAAAAAAAATATCATGAATATCTTAAAAGGGGGAAAAAGTATCCCCCCTCTCTCTCTCTTCATTGCCCATGGGAATGGGTTGTGGGTGGCACAAGATGGTATGGGGGTTTCGATGGGGAAAGAGTCTTTGAAGCATGGTCAAATTGTGGTTCAATTCATTGAGGGCTGAAAAGTTTATGGTTAGTGGATCTAATGGTAGTGACAAAGTTTATATTTAGCTCTGAGTAAGGAATTTTTACAAATTACAAGATATTTTTTTCCTTCATGAAAGGATGATTTTTAGGATTGTTGTCATTTTTATTTATTTATTTATTATTCTTCCTCTTTAGGAATTGAGATGATGATTCTAATATTTTTCCGTTATTCTCTCTTTAAATTAAGAATTTGGGGTTGGTGTTTTTTTTTTCCCCTACAAAAATAATGATTTAGGTACTCGATCTAGATCCAGATAATCCTTGATAATTTTTTTACCCTATTTAATCTTTATGGAAAAATTGGTCTTTTAATATAAACAATAGGTTTAATGGGGATTTTAATATGCACAATGCACACATTTCCTAAAAAAAAATTATTTCTATTAAGAAATTTGAATTTCATGGAATTTAGTAATAGTATAGTGTGACATGCAAGTTACCAACAAAAAAAGGGGGACATTGCATATCTTTAAAGTTGAGGGGGAGTTGAAGTGTATCCAATATTAGACATCAATCTTTGAAGATAAACTGGGTTCAAGTTTGAGAATCAATCTCTCCAATAATTTAGAGTAAAACTGTCTATAAGGCTATCCACGGGTAGGGCCAGGTCGAGTTTGTGCCCAACTCGGACTTGACCCGACATCATCAGGGGCGGGGGGGAGATTTTAGTCCGCAACTGACCTGAATGAAGTTTTGGATCAATTGGGTTGGGTCGTATCGGTTTCAGGTGTGTATCAGTTGGTTTTGGGTTTATCGTTCTTGTCGGATTTTGGTAGAAATCTGGCCAGATGTAACGAGATCTGGCCAATATTCCTTCGAATCTATGGAGATTTGGCTGGATTTGTCGAGATCTAGCCTAAATCACTTAATATCAGTATAGTTAGAGTCGGGCTTACCGAAGTTTTGGCTGAAACTCGTGATTTCTGACAGGGAGAGGACAAGTCTTTGGGTAGGTCGGGTTCATCAGTTTCTCAGATAGCCAAACTACCACTCGAACTGTTAACATCGAGTCCTGGCTTTGGCAACCCGCGGCCGACTGAACCACCACTTAGATCGGGCGATTATTGGGTGGAGATCATCAGATATAGGTAGGTGGTGGATAATCCTAATTGTCAATCATGAACTCTCCTAAATCGTGCAGACTTGAAAGTTTTATGAACTGGGTACTACTTTTTTTTTTAATCTATTCTTGAAAATCTATGATATGGTATAATATGAATACTTTGATTACACTCACTTAAAGTAAATAAATAATTAAGTACCCATCCTAATTTTCAATTCAAAAGATAAATTGGTGGATTAAGATTCTCTCCACTTGAAATGTATAAATTTCTTAATCCTAATTAAATATTACAAATTTAAGAGACAAATATTTTTTAGTTATTTTTTTAAAATCACATTGGGTACATGTCGAGTACGGATGTTTCTACTAGTTGACGTATTCATACTTTCTAGACCCTTTTTTTTTTTTTTTTTTCATTTGTTTGTGTTTGTGTTTATATTAGACGAGCATCCTTGGCATGCCATTGATGTGTTTGTGAGATTGACTGAATGTCGTTTCAATAGTACTATAATTTTACTGCTAAAAAAACTATTTTATTTTACCTTTGTTTATTTGGAAATATATTAGGTCTCATTTTTTTAATGTGTTGTGGCTTATTGGAAGAATGTAAGACTCTGAAGTAGTGAAGTATAAAGTGTTGGTGGCACGTCTCATCCATTCCAAGGGGATTTAAAGGTGAGTTTTCATCTCTCTCGATTGCTTATATTCCATGACTGAGGGAAGTAGTTTGATAGTGGTATAGTGGAGTTTGAGTGGTTGTTAGGAGTGGGTATGGGCGGATTTTAGGGAGTCATTGGATGTTAAGTATGTGAGTTTCAATTGTATTTTAGACTAGATACAAGTATAAGGTGAATTAGGGAGAAATTTTATTAAACAGATAAAATTGAGCATGGAAGTCCAATATAGTGAAGTGAATGAAAGTTTTTTCTATTAATTTTTTTGAGTACTTTTTATATTTTAACTTTCAAACCTATGTGGACGTGCTATCTGGAAGCCTTTTCTCACAATTGTCAATCTATAGCCAATCCAATTAACTTGATGCTGGGTTGCTTCTGGAACTACACGTGTCATATGGATCAACTTGGAAAAACAACTAATAAAGATGATTAAATTGATACAGATTTCACTGATAGAACTTCTCCTTGAAAATTTGTGTTTTCTATGTTGGCTGTGATTTTGCAAAGTATGATGTGCATATTTTCAATGTGATTTATAGAATGGGTTGTCTATGGGGCATCCTCTTGAAAGAGTTAATAACAAAATTGGAGATTATACGTTTTTTTTTCCAATGCTACATTTGGTCAAGTAGGTGGTTGATTTTTATAATTAGAGTTACCGAGGTTTATTTATCTTAGTTTTCCATGATGAATTTGCATCAACTGTGTATATGAAATAAGTTTAGCGCCTTGCTTTCAAGTATAAACTCACTAGATATTTATTCACTTCACTATATTTGATTTAACCCCCTTACAGAATTTCACAACAACTAATCTAAAGAACAAACGACAAAGAAAAGAGGGATGCCATAGACACAAAGAACCAAGTTGACTCTGTTTGGTACCAAACTGAGAAGCAACTAATTAGAACATTAATATTGGTATATTTTCTGACCATGGATGCATACTTAGATTTAAGCTTGCTCAACTTTATAGGGAGTAGAGCACATGGCTATATGCTATCTAATAATTATTAATGCTCTCTACGAATTTGATTTGATAGCAAGATT
This sequence comes from Quercus aquifolioides, assembly GCA_019022515.1. Classification (NCBI taxonomy): domain Eukaryota; kingdom Viridiplantae; phylum Streptophyta; class Magnoliopsida; order Fagales; family Fagaceae; genus Quercus; species Quercus aquifolioides. Next base: position 6,965,291 of record CM032333.1, read on the forward strand.
GTGTTTCTCTTGAATATTCCTAAATTCATATGAAAAGTATGTTTCCTTGAAAATTTGTGTTTCTCTACGAATTTGATTTGATAGCAAGATTTTGTTTCTCTTGAATATTCCTAAATTCATATGAAAAGTATGTTTCCTACCAAAGCTTTATGTAAAGCTACTGGATTCTATAGCTTATGTCTTTATTCCCATTAAATTGTCTAGGCATTTTTAATATGTTTGTTCAAGCTTTCAACAAGTTATTTGTTACAAGTATTTTTTTTTTAAATATTTTTTATATTATTATTTTTTTTTTAATTGAGTCCCTTTAGTAGTAGAAAGTCTTCTCAGAGTTTTCTACTCTAGATGAGTTTGCATTGGGATGTTTTGTCACAAAGTGGCCAAGGGGGAGTTTGTTAGATTTTTAGTGTTAAACAATTCCATAAGATTTGTTTGTAATGATGAATTCCAAGTTTATTGATGTTTTATAACAAAAATTTAGAAACTCACTAGATATTTGCTCAAGCCTCGACTCACATTGTGCTTCAAGTACTCTTGAGATAAAGTAAGGGAATAGTAACAAATAGAACAAAAGAAGCCCTTAAGCTATAAAATTAAAATAAAAGATTAAGAAATAAAAGATTTGGAGTTTGATTACTTGATTTTCTTCCTTCTTCTTCTTCTTTTTTTTTTTTTTTTTTTTTTTGGAGATGAATTTTACTAAATCAAGTTTTGGACTTGATTTTCTCAGGGGAAAAAAAATTGAAATCTATCACCTTACATAAATATTAATAAATTTTGAATTAAGATTGTGAGTTGCTTTCATTTGAGGTTAGACGTTTGGAAATTTTAGGCACCTAGGTTTGGTAGATCCAAATTTTGCTACTAAGGTTGAAATTTTATTTATTTATTTTACTTATTTTTTTATTTTTTTCATTTGGAAAAGTTGGGGAGGGGGGCATTCATGTTGAGATGAATTTTCTCAATAGTGGTATACTGGAGTTTGAGTGGTTGTTAAGAGTGGGTATGGCCGGATTTTAGAGAGTCATTGGATATCAAGTATGTGATTTTCTATTGTATTTTAGACTAAATACAAGTATATGGTAAATTAGGGAGAAATTTTATTAAACAGATAAAATTGAGCATGGAAGCCCAAAATAGTGAAGTGAATGAAAGTTAACGCTTGTGGCTTTAATTTAAATCAAGTTTTGGACCTGATTTTTTCAAGGGAAAAAAAAAGAAATTTAGGCACCTAGGTTTGGTAGATCCAAATTTTGCTACTAAAGTTGAAAATTTTTTTTCTTCATTTGGAAAGGTTGGGGAGGGGGGCATTCATGTTGAGATGAATTTTCTTTGATATTTAGGTTGCTTGGATCTCAGTTGGATAATAGTGTGACAATCATGTAGTGCAAAATTAGGCAATATTGTAGCAGTTGGAGAAAATTTCCCAATACAACATTTATACCTGTAAAATTTCATCCGGACCATTGTCTCTTGCCATAAACTGTGATACAAAGCCACATCATCACCTTCCATAGTATCCCATATGCCTTTTGGCAGATTCTCTTTTGTAACGCACAATATTAAATAACCAAAGTACATCAGCCATGTGCCTTTTTGGTCGGTCATTGATAGATCCAGAGCTATTACCACTATGGAGGCAGAGGTAGTAGTCTATCTGGATAAAAAAACAAATATGTGAGCGGTCAGAGCTTGATACAGTTGCACATAGTTAGAACATATTACTGCTACTTTTCTGCAATGTATTGTTTAATGAGTTGCTTTGCTAGAAAATTCCATTGTTGCCTGAATAGTTTATGTAACCAAAGAAAATAACCAAAAAAATAAAAAAAATAGGACATTGTTGAATGAGTTGCTTTGCTAGGAAATTCCATTGTAAATAAAGTTGGAATGTTTCTTCAAGTATGTCCAACACTCAATTATAAATAAAATGAAAATGCTATGCTAAAATATTTTTATATTATCTTTTGGTATGCTTGAATAATTTTATATTATCTTTTGGTTGTGTAGGGTGTTTAGTTCAAAAACTGGATTGTTTCTTCAAGTATTTGTAACTTTTAATTATAAATAAAATGAAAATGCTATGCTAAAATATTTTTTATATTTTCTTTTGGTCATGTAGGTTGTTCATAATTTATACCAGTTGATTACGGATTATCTATTAAATTGCAAGTTCAACAGCTGGATTGTTTCGTACAGTATGTCCAAATCTCAATTAATGAAAAGGCTATTATAGAATTGAGATTGTATTATCTTTTGGTGTGCTAAACTTATTTTTATATTATCTTTTAGTTTGTACCAAATTATAATGGATTATGCTGGGGGAATTTAATAAATAACAAATTTTCCAAATACTTTAGAACCACATGATATTCAAATTTTGAGATAACCGTCAGATGAGGTTGTAAAATAATTTAGTAAAAATTCCAAATTCTTTAGAATCACATGATGTTCAAATTTTGAAATAACCGTCAAACGAGATTGTAATATGTTTAGAGATTAGATATGTTCTATTGAAAAACATGAATGGTGCAAAAATATCACATAAAAGGTCTTGGTGTTGAATGATGTGGACACCTGTCATCGTTCTTATTACTATTTTAATCACTAGTTGCTCACAAGTTACTTGTTAATTTACACGTTTTTAAGCTAGATTGTTTCTTCAAGTATTTGTAACTTTTAATTATAAATAAAATGAAAAGGCTATGATAAAATATTTTTTAACTTTTTATTTGGTTGTGTAAGTTGTACATTTTTCCTAGCATGACGCTAACTTCAAATTTATAAAATTCTTTCTATCTAATTTTAAATTAATTAAATTTTATTAACTTGGAAAGACGGATGATCAACTCTTCACTCACTACAAGGCCAACTATAGTTGTATCCTTTTTGCATCTAATTCCAAGACAATACCTTCTATCATCATGAATCCTACAATATTTTGTTTATACATATATAATGCAACTTAAGTAGTAATACATTCAAAAATATTTCAAATAATAACACGATCATAAAAAAAATAACCACGCGTGACACGCGGGTCCGCGACTAGTTATTCTAAAGGGTGCTTCCAGCTTGCTTTTCAGTATGATGGAAATCTGGCGCTTTATTCTCTATCTATGCTATTTGAAATCCGTGGGAAAGCTTATTTTTCTAGCTGGACAGTAAACTTGGCAACACAGTTGAACTTTACCGAGGCTGGAAACATGTACGTCCAAAACGCAATATTAACCAATTGGTTTGACGTTTTCAATAAAGATCCTGGCTCAAATGAAACTTTCTACCACATGGCTAGGATTGATCATGATGGAGTCCTCAGACCAGGGGCGGAGGCACGTTATGCATTGTGAGGGCCATGGCCGCCCCCCCCCCCCCCCAAATTTTTTAAAACCTCTATAATAGTAGGAACAAATACGTCTCACACTCTCTCATTTAAGAGCTGGCCTCCCTGTGAGAAAAACTTGAGAAAAACTTGGCCCCTCCTCCAATTCGTAGCCATAAATATGCCCCACCCCAAATTCCTACTTTTCATCTTTTTGACTTTTCCTTTCCTTCTCTAAGACATGTAAGCCATATCTCACATTTTTTGTCTTGAGTGGGGCCATATCCCATAGCTATTCAAGACCTATGTTGTACTGGTGTGGAAATTATCATCAGAGAGAAGAGAGACTATGAGGGTACAATATTAGACTACTAGTGGGAATGAAATTGATTTTGAATTTAGTTGGGATGAATGAAATTGATTTTGAATTTTTTTTTCACCATAGTAGTCTAATTTGGTTGAATTTAAATACTGTTTATTTTATGGTTGCTTATAGTGACTTTGTTATATTTAATTTCTATAAATAAAATTTCTTATAAATGTAGTCTAATTTTGATTAAATTTAATGATTTTTTCTAAAACTAATGCAAGAAGACATGTATATATGTATACATGTCATACTTTGTATTTTTTTTGAATTGCAAATCAATATGATAAAATTACCTCGGCCCCCCCAACCAAAAATTTCTGGCTACGCCCCTGCCTCAGACTATACAAACACCTCAGAAAGGGGGACACCACAAGTGGTGGAAGTAGTTCTGCGTCATGGTGGCATTCCTGATAATATTTGTGATGCATTTGTTAATTATGCTAATGGTGGTGGGTTCTGCGGACCCAACAGCATTTGTACAAAAAAAAGTGGTTCTAGTCATGCATCTTGCTCTTGTCCTGTTGGATTTTCGGCCTTGGACCAATCGGACTATTGGACAGGCTGCAAACCAAATTTCACACTATCTAACTGCCACAATGGACGGGAAGCAAATAAAGATTTTGATTTTGTAAAGCTAACAAACACAGATTGGCCGGTCTGAGATAACAACTTTCTTCAAGGATCTGCGGTTGATGAGGCAACGTGTAGACAGCTATGCCTCGATGATTGCTTGTGTGTTGTGGCAGTTTATGATGAAAAAGGTAAATCTTGCTGGAAGACGAAGTATCATCTGTCCAATGGAAGACAAAACCCAGATATTACAAGAATAGCTCTCATTAAAGTACCTAAAGGTCATGGTTCAGATATGAAAGGCAAGTCAGATAAGAAAGGTGAGCCAATGGTAGTTATCTTGGTAGTACTCCTTAGAAGCTCTGCATTCCTCAATATCCTTTTCTTCTTAGCTAGTTTCGTGGCTAGTTTCTACATGTAACATAAAAAGGTGAATATGCCATGGAATATTGACAGCACACTTGCAACAAATGTAAGAAGCTATGCATATAAAGAGCTCGAACAAGCAACCATGGGCTTCAAGCAAATATTGGGTAAAGGTGCTTTTGGAACTGTTTATAAAGGTGTCCTTGCATCAGATTCTAAAATATTTGTTGCAGTCAAGAAGTTAGATAAGGTAGTAGAAGAAGGTGAGAAGGACTTCAAAACTGAAGTGAATGTTATCGGTCAGACTCATCACAAGAATTTAGTCCGTTTGCTTGGTTATTGTGATGAGGGACAGCACCGGCTTCTGGTTTATGAGTAAATGAGTAATGGGAATGGCTCTCTAGCTAGTTTTCTCTTTGGGATATCCAAGCCTCATTGGAACCAAAGAGTGAAAATCGCTTTTGGAATAGCGAAAGGCCTAATGTATTTACATGAAGAGTGCAGCACTCAGATTATTCATTGTGACATAAAGCCTCAAAACATACTTCTGGATGAGTACTTTACCCCAAGGATTGCTGATTTTGGATTAGCAAAGCTTTTGTTGGCGGAGCAAAGTCGAGCAGCTCTTACAGCAATAAGAGGGACAATTGGGTACTTTGCACCTGAATGGTTTACCCAAGCATCCATTTCAGTTAAGGTTGATGTGTACAGTTTTGGTGTGATGTTACTTGAGATCATTTGTTGCAAGTCCTACATTGCCTTTGCAAGGAAAGAAGAGGAGGCATTGATAGTTTGGGCTTATGTATGCTTCAAAGATAAAAGATTAGATAAGTTGATAGAAAACGATGAGGAGGCAAGGAATGACATGAAGAGGCTAGAGAGGCATGTGATTGTGGCACTTTGGTGTATTCAAGGAGATCCTTCACTGAGACCCTTAATGAAAAAGGTCACACAAATGCTTGAAGAAGTAATTGAAGTTTCTGTACCCCCAAGTCCTCCATTGTATTCTTCCTCTTCGTCTTCAAAAAGTAGTTCATTTTTTTATTTTTCACTGTCTTCAGTTTCTATGTCCCATTTATGATAGATGAGAATGGGTAACTTTGTACATATGACTGAGTATTTAGCAATCCCTATTCTTTTTTTTTCTTTTTCTTTTTTTCTTTTTCTTTTTTTAGAATGAAATGGCAGTAGTGCCACACCTATTCTTGTTTATATTATGCTATCAGAGTCAGGATGATTAACAGTTGGTTTCCTTCATGCATTTATCTTTTGCACTGTGGTTTGTTCTTGGCAAAAAGGTTCGTAGTTCAATCTGAATTTTTATTTTATTTTTTATTTATCTTGTGTTTGTTAAATTGTTCTTGCTGTGATTTTTGTGGGATTAAATTATACTTGTGTGTGGGTTGATTTGGATTTGTAACTTTGAGAATTATGACCCAAGGGGGTCGAGATTCATTTATAATTATTCCTTGAGCAAATCACTTCAAACACCTACATCAATCATGTATGTCAACTAACTTCGAATTCTAACAGAGGAAAGTAAATAGAACATGCTAGTCAAGCAAATTTGATTTCTCAAGAAGAAAAATATTCAAATCATATGTGTCATACTTGTCCCTTTGGTATCTCAAAATTTTTGGTAACTATTTTCAAAAAACAAGCAATTTTATTACTTTTTTAGGGGAGGAAAAAAAAAAAGTTAGACAAAAAGCAAAAGGCTAAACTTAAATTGCCAAAAGAAAAGCACTATTTTTGAAATTCAAATTCTAAAACCCTATAAATATAGGAATTTAATCTTAAATCTAGTAAGAAACTAATAACGGGCTAAAATTAAGGGATAAGCCAGTTTATAAAAAAATAATAATAAATAAAAAAGAGGAGAAAAAGGAAGAGTGTATTTTTGTGAAGTATGCCATATCAAATTAAAAGAGATTCCAGAGAAATTTAAATATGTCCCTTGTTCAGACATCTCTAAACAATGCTAACACAAAGAAAGAAGAAACTGTATAAAAAAGATGAGGAACTTTTTGTTGGAGCATTTTAATATTAAATAATTAAAATGAATAAATGTTATAATATAAATGTAAAGATGTGAGAGTGAATATGGAATGTGAGGAGTTAGTGAAAATGTTTAATCCCACGTTGAAAAGGAGAGAGACTATTTTATTCTTTTTAATTGTGGTGATTAATGAGCTAAAATGAATTGTCTCAGATATTGGGCTAGATACGTGTACAAGGGGGAGGTGAAGAGTGCAGGTATCCATACGACACTTGTTGGGCTGTTATAATATTCAGAAGTATTATTCAGTTTCTCGTTGTGTTATTTCTATTATTATCATGTTTGCACCAACACTTTTTGTCAAAAATGGTCACCAAATTAAGCAGGCTACACGAGTGGTTTTGATACATGGGGTCTTGGAACAGAGAGTTTCTCTGCTACCCCCACTAGTAGCCCTCTGATATCAAAACCCATCTGGGCAAGCCAAAGATAACAGATACCAAGCCAGCTTCTCAACCTGGTGGATGGGCAGGTTTTCAACTTAAAAGCCATCTGGGAAGCTATAATGGAGGTATTCTGTGAGAACCACACTATCTTTCTTGGCACCCTATTGGTCAGACAAATGAGAATAGAGAAAATTTAGAAACTCTTTGGCTTTTGAGCTTGATTTGTGGTCTCTTGGTGCTTGTGTTTTTTAGAGCTTTAATGTGGAAACATTTGCACATGTTATTCTAGACTAAGTAGTAAGTACCAGATTACAAGTTTATACTTTTATGCATGCCTCAATCTTTGTTTAAAGTTCTGTCAATTTTGTTGGCACTAGTTCTCATGGCACTCAGCAGACCGGGGGTTTGGATCTCATGGTCATGGGCCTTTTCTCTTATGGGGGTGTTATGGAAGGGGATAATGGACCTGTTCAAGCCCCCTTGATTGAATACATTATGTACCTTATAACCTAACTTAAACTCAATGAAAACTCAATTGTGATGTAAACTAGAAATTACCATATACGAGCAAAGTGGATATAATTGGACCAAAGTGGCTGGCATGGACTAGATATGACCCAAGTGGACAAAATGGACTGAAGTGAATTGAATTGGACCAAACTGGACCGAATAAACAACCGTAATTAGTAAACATAACTCAGAAATTTAATAATAATTATAAGAATAAAGTGATGTAAACCATAATAGGTGATGAATAATTTATTCCAGTGTGATGGAAGTGATTTGTTTTTAAAGTGAAGTCATTTAGATTTGTTATAAAATTAATATTTTTAATTATATTATTATGCATGCATGCATTTGTGATTCTATGTGTTATTCAAGTTGAATTTGACACCATGTAGAGAAAGTTGGTACACCACAAAATTCATATTAGGAAAACCTCTTGCATATAATATTTTATACAAAAAGGAAAAAAAAGAGGAAAAAAACCATTTGTTAAGATCTTTATTATTTCTATCTCTTGAAATTGATGAAGATGACATATGGTTCTCTAAGTAGGAGTGGAACTAAACCCTTCAACCTAGCCTTGAATGCTACATTTACATACGGATATAAATATAGTGGTGGAATGAGATTTTTTTTGGGCAAGTATAAACTAAAAATAAATAAATGGTGTCTCCGCCAAAGATGTTTGTATTACATGTATTTTATATAATAAGTTACATTTAGGTTCAAGAATGTGAAAAGTCATGCTAGTGAAAGTGATGGTTATATCATAATTTATAAGTTATAATTAGTTTTGAGAATGAGTAAAAAGATAATGCAACCATGGCGCATCCTTAGTGCAGTGGTAACTCTACAAGTATAAGTGTTTGTGGGGTGTAAGGGGCAAAGGCTGGGATTCAAGTCTCCAGGAGGGAATTTTACACACACACATATACACTTAGATTATATTAGAGTAGAATTTCTATTTTGTATAAAAAAAAAAATGATAATGCATTATTACATACATTAATACTTATACACATTTTTTTTTAGGAAATGATGGATAGAAATGATGACATAAATGTGATTCACCTTCATCTTTTAGATATAAATAAGGGTAAACTATGTATTTGGTCCCTATCTTTTACACCATATTTTAGTTTGGTCCATAACCTTTCAATTGTGTTAATTTAGTTCATAACCTTCTAGTAGTGTATTAATTTAGTCCATGTTGTTATCTCTTGGATGAAAATTACAAATGTGGCAAACAACAAAAATAAAAATTAGTTTATTGCCACATCAACATAAACTAATTTTTTATTTTGTCTGTTAGCCACGTTAGTAATTTCCATCCAATTAATAGATAACAACATGAACTAAATTGACGTGACACTAAAAAGTTAAGGACCAAATTGACACAGTTAAAAAGTTAGGGCTAAACTGAAATATGATATAAAGGAAAGGGAACAAATTAGTATTTTACCTTATAAATAATATATATATATAATATAAAATTGAAGACGTTTGACTATTTGTTGACTTCCTTATATTGTGCTACATAAGCTTTGGAGCCTCCACAATTTTCCACATTATTATTATTTTTTAAATTTAATTTATTCTCTTTATTATTATTTTGAAAAACCCGACTCCAAATTTCTGAAAACTCTACACACAGTGAAAACCTTGAGCTTCAATTGCCGCTTTCCTTCTCTCTCACTCCAATCCAATCTCTTATCTACAACGAAAACCCAGAAAACCCGATTGCTTTGGTCCATTATAAACGTAATGGTTCTTTTCCTCCTCTCTATGAATTTAAGTTCTTTTGTTTTTTTTTTTTTTTTTTTTTTTTTTTTTTTTTTTTTCTCTCTCTCTGTTGCAATTTTTGTGCAATATGAATTCCAAGACCGATAAAAGAGCCATCTTCTAAATAAAGAGGGGCCATTGCGTTAAATTGTCTTTTGTGTGCTTGGCATGACTACACAAGAATGAATAGTATTTAAAAAAAAAAAAAATCAAATTTAGATTTTCTTTTCTCATATTTGAGGTCTTTCTGTTTAAACAAAGCCCTGGCCACTCTACTATCTCTACATCAATATGGTACCCCTTTTCTTTGAATCTCTATATATTATGCTTCAATCTCCATATTGCTCAATCTCAGTACCAATTTTTTTTTTTTTTTTTTTTGGTTTCGTTCTAGGCTTATGGTTATGGGTACTTTTTGGCTGTGATATAGTAGGATTTTGTTTGAATATTTAGATATTGTAGTATAAAACATTGTTAGAATTTTATTTGTTTGATTTCTTAATTAATTATATTAACTCTATGTTTGTTTTTATTATGGATTTTTTTATTATAAAAAAATTGCAATAATTTAGAGTACAGTTCTAGCCTTATACTCATACTAGTTTTATCTTATTTTTCTTGTGCAATTTTTTTCTTAGTGCTGTTTGATTACTATTCTTAGTTGAGAAAAAGGTTGATGGACTGATTATATAAGATTTGCATAGTATTGCTAAATTATGCAATGTCTTAAGCTTTGGGGTTTTTGGTAACATAGTTGCTGTCATGCTTTGTAGGGTCTAAATTTGAGGAATTATTTGATTAGTTGCAGTTAATGTCCTACGTTACTTGCTACTTGGAAGATTTAGGGGGACGATCATATTTGGTCAAATATCTTTTGTTTTTAGTATGTTTAATCTTTTAGAATATTTGTATGGGTCTAATCTCTAAACAATGAACAAAAGAGAATTAGAAACTTTCACAGAAAGCAAAACCCAGAACAACATTTAATAAAGCTTGAAGATACAAGCACAATTATATATTATTTTGTTGACTAATTCTTTTGTAATACTTTTTTTTTTTTTTGATATGCTGTAATACTTATTAAACCATATGTAAGAGCATGTTATAATTATTGTAATACATTACTCCATAATATTTGTATTTCTCATTTTTAATGATCTTATGTGATAAGATTTTGACAATTTTTCATAAGAAATGTTTAAACAACATCTTTCATCTTAAATTGGAGTTGATTCAGCTTTCAAATAGTTGAAAGCAGATAAATATTTAAATCAGAACATTTTAACATTTGATCTAAAAGTTTTCCATGTATTGCATGAGTTAGCGTCTAGTTATAGTTATAGAAATACTTGAAAAGCTCGACTAAAGTTGGCAATTATGTGTAGGTGTAGCTGTGCAAGCAAAGAACTCAAAGCCAAAACTTAAATAGTAGGCGGTCAAGTCACATATGTTAACTATCTATTTTAATTTGATTTGATCAAGTTTCACAAACGAAACAATGCCGGCCAAGGTTTGAACCAAGATACCTAATGTGACCTTTTTTTTTTTTTTTCTTTTTTTTTGAGAAGCCGACCTAATGACTATTTCAAATTGCAAATATATACTCCTTTTAATTACTCTATTAATTGTAGAAAAACTAATTGGGAGAGAGAGAGAGAGAGAGAGAGAGTGAAGACTTGCAATGATACATGCATTAAATCAAGGAGCGGCGTGGAAATTGACACTATTATAAACTTGGGCAATGCATGCATTAAGCTAATGACGCAGCTAGTGAGGTCTAATTGAGTTGTGTCTATTACCGCCGGTTGAATACTTCAAATACTCTTAATTGATATAATTAAATATTTTAAGCACATATCATAATTTTTAATTCAAAACATAAACTAGAGAATTAATTCTCGCCACTTCAAATGTATGCTCCAAAAAATTTGGGATGATAATTAATTTTCTTTAAAAAGAAATATATATATATATATATATATATATATATGAGTTTTGCACTCTTTCCCTCTCCTTGAAAGGCTTCTAAATATTGGATAATTGTAAAAAAAAAAAAAATTATTCATGTTCAATTCTTTTAACAGCTTGAGACTTGAGAGTAGAAAGTTAAATAAATATTATCTGCTTATACCAAAAATTGATTGATGCCTTAGTTTGATAATAAATAGTACAATTATCATAAACAAATGCTATAGGTTGAAGCTATAGGTTGAAACTCTATATAATAATAATAATAATAATAAGACTTAAAATATATCAAGTTACCCCTAAAATGTATAAATTTCTTGATTATTCTTGGTTTAGATTAATTATTATAAATTCAAAAGGTGTCCATAGAATCATGTTGTTTATAGGACATTACACTCATAGATACAAGAAAGAAAATCTCAACTATCATACAAATGCTAAAGCAGAGCAACATCTGTCTGAATAATAAAAAAACTAGTAGTAATTAAGAAGCTACTATTAATTTAAGGGAGAGAGATTAAAGAGTTATCTTTATTAATTGAAAAGGTTTTCTCATTGATAACATTGCTACTAGTTGAAGCATTCATGCTTTCTTGACGCTAGCTAGTCTTATTAGTTAGACTTTTTCCAAACAATTTGGTGTTAGTTAATTCAAATTTCTGAAGAAGTCATAGACCATGAAATTGACTGGTTCTTAAATAATCTCAATTACAAGACTACAGCAACCGCTTGGAACAGCATGTTTAAAACCTATCAAACATTATAAATGTTGTTGTAATGGTTGCTTTCTAACTCATATAACCCATAAGCCATAACCATTATTATGGCAATGGTTACTTCAACACTTCATCATTGTTGTTCTCTCTTTCTTCTCCTTCTGCTTCTTCCTCTCGTTCCCACTGTTTTTACCTACACCAAAGATGACTGTAACATATTGCTGAACTCACCGGCTTCAGTTACAGACCAAGATATTAATCCATTATTCACGTCGCGTTCAGGTGAATTTTCCTTTGGATTCCGCCGTTTTCAAATCAATGAGAAAGAGTCTCAATTCTTGCTTGCAGTTTGGTTTACTAAAACAGAAGACCAAACCATAGTTTGGTCTGCAAATGGCAATGAACTAGCACCACAAGGTTCTACACTGACGCAGAATAGCAGCAGTGCATTTGTTCTCAATGACCCTAATGGCAAAGAGTTATGGAAGGCTCCAGGGAATGATTCCAAATCCAGCTGTGCGGCTATTCTGGACAATGGGAACTTGGTGATTTTAGATGAGCAGTATAATTCTATATGGGAAAGCTTCAAAGAGCCTACTGATACGATTTTGCCTGGCCAAATACTGTAAATGAATACCACACTCAGGTCTCACCAATCTATTACAAATTATTCTTATGGCCGCTTCCACCTTTCTTTACAGCTTGATGGCAATCTGGTGCTTTATTCTATAAATATGCCATCTGAAGTCCTTAATCATGCTTATTTTGCCACCATGACAATGTTCTGGGAATCACAGTTGATCTTTACTGAAGCCGGATACATGTATGTCCAAGATGCGAACAAAACAACCAACATCTTCAACCTTACCCAAGAAGATCCAGGCTCAAAAGACTCTTTCTACCACATGGCGAGGATTGATTATGATGGGGTCTTCAAAATATACAAACATCTCAGACAGCAGAACACAAGTTGTGGAAGCTGTCCTTCAACATGGGATCCAGTGCAAGGTATTACTGATATTTGTGGTGTATTTGATGCTAATACTTTTGTAGGTGGGTTCTGTGGACTCAACGGTGTTTGTCGTACCTCAGATGCTTCAAGTGGGGGCGGGACATTTTGCTCATGTCCTTATGGATTTTCTCAATTGAGCCCATATGAGGATTGGGCAGGGTGTAAACCAGATTTTCCGTTACCCAACTGCGACAATGGATGGGAAGAAAATAAAGGGCAGGTAAGCTTTGTACGGCTTACAAATATGGATTGGCCGTTTACAGATTACAGCCTTGTTCAAGGGGCTAATGAGACAGAGTGTAAGCAGCAATGCCTTGACGATTGCATGTGTGTTGTGGCCATTTACGAAAAAACAGGTGGTTATTGTTGGAAGAAGAAGTATCCTCTGTCCAACGGAAGATATAGCACAAATATTACGAGAATAGCTTTCATCAAGGTACCTAATAGCTTTGTTCCAGTGAAGAAAAGCCAGTCTGTGGTAGTTGTTTTGGCACTACTCCTTGGCAGCTCTGCATTTCTCAATATCCTTTTCTTCATAGCTAGTATTGTGGCTATTATCTACTTGCACCACAAAAAGATGAATTCGCCATGGAATATTGATAGCACACTTGCAACAAATTTGAGAAGCTATACATATAAAGAGCACAAAGAAGCAACAAGGGGCTTCAAGCAAACATTGGGAAAAGGTGCTTTCAGAACTGTTTATAAAGGGGTCGTTCCATCAGATCCTAAAAGATTTGTTGCAGTCAAGAAGTTAGGTAAGGTGATAGAAGAAGGTGAGAAGGAATTCAAAACAAAAGTGATAGTGATCGGTCAGACTCATTACAAGAATTTAGTCCGTTTGCTTGGCTATTGTGATGAGGGGTAGCACCGACTTCTGGTATATGAGTACATGAGTAATGGCTCTTTAGCTAACTTTCTCTTTGGGATATCCAGGCCCTATTGGAACCAAAGAGTGCAGATTGCTTTTGGAATATATTGCAAGAGGTCTCATGTACTTACATGAAGAGTGCAACACCCAAATCATCCACTGTGACATAAAACCTCAAAACATACTTCTGGATGAGTACTTTACACCAAGGATTGCTGATTTTGGATTAGCAAAACTTTTGTTGGCCGAGCAAACTCGAGCTGCTCGAACAGGAATAAGAGGGACGATTGGGTACTTTGCGCATGAATGGTTTAGGAAAGCATCCATTTCGGTTAAGGTTGAAGTGTACAGTTTTGATGTGATGTTACTTGAGATTATTTGTTGCAAGTCTAGTGTTACATTTGCATTGCAAGCAGAGGAGGCATTGATAAATTGAGCTTACGAATGCTACAAAAATAAAAATTAGATAAGTTCATAGAACACGATGAGGAAGCAAGCACTGACATGAAGAGGCTAGAGAGGCTTGTGATTGTGGCAATTTGGTGTATTCAAGAAGATCCTTCACTGAGACCCTTAATGAAAAAGATCACACAGATGCTTGAGGGAGTTATCGAAGTTTTTGTGCCCCCAAGTCCTTCATTGTACAATTACTCTCCGCCTTCAAAAAGTAGTTCCCTTGAGTTTTCATTCTCCTCAGTTGAAAGGTAAGCATTTGAAATTGATGATAATGGGTAACTTTGTAAATAACTATGTGTCGAGCAACCTCTTTTAAAGGTGAGGCGCCACACCTATTCTTATTTGTATTATGGTATCAAATTCAGACTGATCCCATTATTCATTTGTCTCTTGCTCTGTCCTTCGTTCTTGGATACAAGGTTCCCTTGTTTCATGCCTATTATTCTTTAGTGTCTTTCACCTTCTTAGTTACTTAGCTTTAATTTTGGATTCCTAGTTCAATCTGACTTTTTTTTTCTTCTTGGGTTAGTTAAATTGTTCTTGCTGTAATTTCTGTGGGATTAAAGCATACTTGCATGTGGGTTGATTTGGATTTGTAACTGTGAGAACTTCAATCCAAGGGGATCAAGATTCATAATAATTGTTCCTTGAACAAATCAAGTCAAACATGATGTTGAAATTTAAATTTTATACTGGAAAAGAAAAAAAAAAAAACTGCGCCAATCATGTTTGTCATCCAATTTTAAATTCTAATAGATGAAGGAAACGAAACATTGTAGTGAAGAATAAAATTTTAAATTCTCAAAATAGAAAAATTCAAATCATTCATGATACAAATAGTTTTGTCTCCCATAGTTTTCAATAGCTTATTTGCTAAATTGGTTTTCAGAAAACAACTAGTTTTATTATTATTATTATCATTTTTGGGGGAGGGGGGTTGACGGAGAAGTGAGACAAAAAGCTAAACTTAAATTGCCAAACAAAAAGAAAAAGCATCTATTTTTGAAATTCCAATTCTAAAACCCTAAAAATATTGGAATTCAATCTTCAATCTGTTAGGACAAGTAATGATCACCAAAACAAAGAAAGAAGAAACTGAATAAAAAAGAACACCCTTCCAGATTTTGTTAGGACAAGAAATGGTAACCAAACACTGGCTTTGATATTATGGGGTTTTGAAACACAGAGTTTTGTGTTTCTCCAAAAATTGGTAGTAAAGTTTTCTATAAATCACTTCTCCACAACATATAGAATGAGGAGTCCTGTGTACTAGACACTTTGATTATGTAGTACTAGTTGATTGGTCAGGAAACTTGGTGTAGGCATAGCAGGCACCCAAGTTATCAAATCATGATTGCAAGAATTTTTTTTTTTTTTAAATAATAATTAGTGGATTCAAACTCAAGATATTTCTGTGGAGATCAAACAGTGCTACTGAGCCACAAGTAGAGAGTTATTTTTCAAACTCATGAAAAAAAAAAAAAAAAAAATTGAAAGCTCAATAATTAAATGCTAAAGCTAGTTTAGACCCTCAATTTAATTACTGCTTGAATAATTTTAAATCTAAACACACTTAATGCAGAATATATGCTATTAGAGGATTAATTAATCGAAGCACTCAACAATTGCAAGGATGAACAAATAAGTGCAAGGCAAAAATCTAACAGTTGGATTACATGTTCTTTATGCTCTTAACACATATGTCAAGTTTTGTATCAATTGAATATTATTTACTATATAATCTATAACATTATATTTTATGCATAGTTTAGATTTAAACTACAAAAACTTGAAATTTAAATAATTTATTAATGATATAGTTATTGATCTTTAATTTTCTAGAAATTTTACAAGTATTGAGGATATAAAAAAAAAAAGTAATCCAATGGTGGATTTGTCAATATTCATCTTCAATAAAAGATATATGAGTAAAATTGTATCCTTAAACTGCAATCAATTTTGTAGCTAAATTTTTTTCTAAATCATTTAGAGGCATTGACGAGAAAAAAGTTTCCTAATAAATATGAAAAATAGAAAAGTAGTATAGAGGCACTTTCACAAACTTCAAATACTCCAAAAAAGCTCTCACAAATCACAAAGAATAAGAATAGAGAAATTTACCCTACTCAATTATTGCATGACATCCTCTTTATTGATTTATTTATTTATTTTTCACAAAACCGCTGAAGATATATATATATATATATATATATATATGAAAAGGTCAACAAAGGTAGGCAATTTTGTGAAGCTGTGCACGCAAACAACTCAAAGCCGAAAACATAAATAATAGGCAGTCAAGCCACGAATGTTAACAACTCTCTATTTTAATTTGAACCAGATGATATCCTACGCGATGTGTGGATTCTTTATAATTTTATTTTGAAATAGTTTCTTGCTATTCTTTATGATCTCTATATAACCTTGTACCTTGTGCTATGCATTTTGAAGAATTAGCTTCAATTATATTATATTAGTAAAAAGAGAGAGAAAAAAAAAAAAAAACCTTTATAATCCAGCAAGAAGATGAGTCTAGCAGGAAGTTAACCACAACCATCTTTATAAAGAAAAATGAAAGGGTGAAATTTGACCATTTTGTTCAACTTATTAACAAAACCGTAATGATTCGTCTATAATGATTTTTCAGCCTCCTTGAAGTTTCCCTTATACATTAATTATGGCTAAATATAGTAAGAAATATACCTTTTGCCACTAATACCAAGTCTTACATACCAAGAACTAATACCAAAAAAAATGTCCCACAAATAAGGGCCATTTTTGCCATCATGGACCTTCATTCCAAGTGATGCAAATATGTGACCAATTATTTAAGGATGGCCCTTATGGTTATCAAACATAGTAGTCAAGACCTGAAAGAAAATTTTAAAAGGAAACTGTGTGAATTTTTATTTATAGATGAACTTTATTGCAATCATGTTCAAAGTAGGATAACTATTAAATTCCTACAAAATTTCATTTAGTGAAGAGAAGCAGCTTTAGTGACCAAATTTGGTAGTATTTTTTTCAAAAATATTCAAAAAATATCATATGCTAAGTTGTAGCTTAGTTCTAATTGAAGCTAATTCATCATCGGGTACTATATAAAAAAAAAAAAAAAAAATGTAATTGCTTAAGCTACAATGCCAATTATGTTTGGATGACTAGTGTAGCTTGCATGAATTTTTGTTATTAGGCTACTAGTCCAATGTGGGTCAATTAATTGGGCTTTCTAGGCATATTTTGGCTGGACTAGCCCATTGACTAGTCCAATGCAAATGCTCTTACCAGTACTTCTATCTTATAGCATCCAATCCACAATCTTTTTTTTTTTTTTTTGATAGACAATCCACAATCATTGGTTCTACTACTTGAGTTTGCATTGCAGGCCGTGTAATGTTTATTGAACTCATATATCTAAATGACATGATCTGCATTAAGACAAAAAAGACACAATTTTTTACATTTTTTGATAATAAGCAATATACAGTTTAACAAATAGGGTAAATTTTGACATTTTGGGCCACAAGGATAATTGTTTGCGTTGTTGTTCTTAGAGATCTAAATGGCAGAAATGCCAAAAAGGTTATACATGAAATTTGCAGAAATGCCATTTTAGCATGAAATTTGCTTGTTCTTATTGGTAGTATTATTTATTAATTTATTTATTGCTAAGTGAATAAAAGAGATGGGTAAATTCTACAAACATGAGCCCAAACACACTTGGGGGTTGAGCCCAAACCACCTTAAAATAAGTTAATCAAAGATGAATAACTATTTTTTTTAATTTTTGTTATTTATAAGTACAGGATGCCTTAAAAAGTAAATCAGCGTACATGTAATTGAAAGTACGTTCAATTACTTTTCTCTTCTGCTTCTGGGTTATCCCAAGTTTCAAGCCTAAAGAATGATAGTGACAAGTTAATATTTAATATAAACTTAGTTACTTTTTCATCAATGAAGCAAGAAAGTAAACATCACCATGCAGCTGCAGGTACTCCCAACAAAATCAAACTGACTTCTTATTAAAACCTTGAACACTTGAAAATGATTTGGGTATAGGTATAAAAATGAAATCATGCAAGAAATTCTATTCCAAAAATATTTTTACTCTAAAATTGGATCTTATTTACATTGACAAAACCCCAGAACCAAATCTATATAATATCCCAATTTTACAAGCAAAATAGATGTCCTGTCAAACCTTTCTCAATAACCATTTCCTCGTTGCAAATTTCATGGCCATTCTCTCATCTTCTAAGAGTTCAAAAACCCTCCAAAAAGAGCTTCTCATCTATTTCAGGAACAATTTGAAGTGTTGTATCAATACATTCTATTCAATTGTAGTCTTTGTCCTTCTCGGTACCCACATTTGTTTTGACTACTCATGCCCTTTCCTCAAGTGCTTCTTGTATCTCTCCCTTGATGATCTCTGAAATTTTTGAGAACATGCTGAGGCTTAAGAACTTGCAAACTTTCGTTTTTCCCCTGATAAGATATTTCAAGCTCCCTAGCCGGATACTGCATATCCCAAGTTATCGTCAATCCCATCCAAAGGGCATTATTGTTGACCTCTGTTTTCATTTCCAAACAACTTGATCTTTCATTCAGACTTTCATTACCATAAATCAAGCACAAATCAGAAATATGAGATCCCCCATATTTGTATGCAGTTGCATCCGAATGTTCCTGCAAAATGTCAATTTTAAACGAAAGTTACTCAAAATTATCCAGTTCATTGATTATTATGGAATCAATATGATCATACATAGTTACATACTTAATTCCATGTTACCCAAAAACACTCAGTTTACTAAATAAATATAGAAGTAATATCATTTCATCAAATGGGAAAAAAAAAAAAAAACCAAGTTTGTATGCAACGCTTTGGGGTGCTCTTTAGTGATAACTAGAGGAAAACCCTTCATCCTAGCAAAATTACTAATGGGATAGATAGAATGGCACCTTGATATAAACTAAACATCAGCTGCCACAGTGCCACTGTTTTGCAAATTTCATCCCAAGAAAAGCCATTCTAATTGAGGAGACCCATAACGCCTGTATACTCTTTCATCAAGCTCATTATTGGCGAAGGATTGATCATTCTCTTCACCTAAAAGAACCACACCAATATATACAAGTTAGTGCAATGACTTGAACTTTGTGGCTTTGCTCAACTTTCTCCTCCTCTGACTTGAAAGCCCACCATACCATTTTATCTTATAAATCTTAAATTTCACAAGCAGTTCAAAATCATAGCAGAGCCTCACTAGATGTTTCTGCTTTATTATATTTATATTAGATATCTTTCATATATACCATCTATTAACAAACAAATGATATAATTGCCTATATTTGTGTACATAATGTCACAGATGTCTTTCATTCTAAGTGATACCTGAATCACAAAAGTACAAGAATAATGTACACAAATCTGACAATATCTTCATGATCTAATAGGTCATTTTTAAATTTTTTTATTTTATTTTATGATAAGTTATTTACTGATAATCCTTGCCTGAACTGAATTGAAATCTAACTCAATTTTTTTAAACACCATTATATTGAGAACTACATAAAACACACAAACAACTTAAACCAGAAAATCATGCCACTCAATTTGGGTACAGAATCAAAGGTAATTAGCATACAAAAGGGTCCCTTAATTAAGATCATGTCTAGCCTATTGAACAACAAGAAATAGGAGAGAAGAGCATATCACATAGCAAGTGCAAAAGAACAAGATTTATTTCAACTTCAAATAGAAGCAGATATAACTACATGTTAAGTGTTAACTTGTCTTAATGCGTGAATACAATTTACAAATAGATTAGAGACAAGGCTCCTTCGCCTTCCATATCGCTAACTTGCTAACATGATTACAAATGCATTTGCAAAAGTAATAATTAAAGCCTTGTAACAAGAAAATTGAAAAGGGAATTATTCAGGATGGAAAAAATTGGGATTTGAGAAAAGGCACCCCCTTCCACAAAGCATTTGTAATCATCATAATAACTATGATATCCATCATAATAACTATGATATCCATTGAACACATGTGAAATAGTTGGAAACAAGGACAGAATTCCTCTTGACTTGTCAGAACTATCAAAATACCAAAAAGAAAAAGAAGGCTACTGACAAAATAGACTAGAAATAAGATGATGCTGCTAATATGGCTTCCTTCCTAAGACCTTCTATGCATTTTTCTTCCTTCCAAGGCCTTTCAAACCAAAATAGAAGTAGAAGGTATTCGATTAAGCAAATAAAAATCAAGCTACACTCACCTGAAATAGGTTCCTTGACCCAACTAGAGCTCCATTTACGAACTAGGTGTTATCACGTGTAATATTTGCCTGTAAAAAAGCCATTTGGTCAATGCCAGTACCACTGAGGGTTGTGGGAGGCCCATCTGCACTAATTCCTCCACTAGGCAACACTCTTTGGCCATTGGATTTGAGAAGTTGCTAGTAGTCACTGAACCCATAATGGATCTGTTTAGCCAACTAAGATTCCGGTGTTCAAAAGTAATAGTTCCACCAGGGTGCACATATGAAGCCTAAACATGCAACATACACAAGAAAGAAGAAAATACAATGAGGCCTTCAAAACTTACATCCAAAAATTTGATTGTTTGCGGGGGGCAGACTGCAGAGAGCAAAGATATATTTGATAGAATTTAATGTATTTTATATTTTTCTACCCTGCTTGATCTTTTGAAAATGTTGCTTTTCTTTATGCTGGAAACAATGACTAATAATATTAAAAAATAAATAAATAAATACAGGGTACATTTGCTTCTTTGTTGTTTGTTATAATTAGGCTTACAAATATACTATTTCTCATCAAGAATCTGTCTTTTTTAGAAAGAAGAAGAAGAATCACCAACTGCAAATATGTTCTTTTTATTTTCATTTGTTATCTTCTTTGAATGGATCAAGTCAATTGAATTGTCCAATAGACCTTAAAAAAACCTATACCAAGTCCTCAGCCAGCAAAGACAAATAAAGACTTATACATTGATGGTAGAAAGTGAAAAGATCATGCAAATGACTATAAAATGAAGAATTTGCACGCTAAAAAAAATTGTAAGTTCTTAGAGTGCAACATTTGAAGGGAAAAAAAAAAGGTGTAGCCATGAGTTTTGAGGCAAACAAATTAAGCAGAAATGTATTAAAAACATGTTCAACTGGCAAAATACCAATTCGTGCATAAGGTTTCTCAATAGATAGAAGCATCATTGCACACAAATTTAAATATCTGATTGGAAGCCAACTTCTAGGAATGATGGTTGACCAGGGCTGAATTGCTAATATTTTTACCCTTCAAAGGAATAACTTGTGTGATTATATTTATCATGCAAATACAAGAACAAAAAAAAAGACTTTTACATAAAAAGTCAAGAGTCAGAAGATCATTTAAAGGCCTATGATAGAACACATTGGGGTCTTGACTGTCAAAATCTGCATTGCATCTCCATCAAAAACCCCTTCA